>OMKK01060966.1:35992-61463 GCA_900302305.1 Polymixia japonica
GCCAATGATAGAGGGTCCCCGACGGCCCCCTTCCGCTCCCGTAGGGCGAAGAATTGACCCGTACGGTGAGTCCCAGCGGATGTCCTCCCCTTGGACGCCCACCAGCCCTCTCTTCGAACCCCGCGTCCTCTAACCCCGCGACCTCGAACCCCGCGTCCTCGAACCCCGCCCCCTCTGCATGCTTCGCTTTTTTTTTCTACATCTCTTGAGTTGCTTTCCTCTTCTTCTTTGTTTTCCTTCCCAGTGCTCATTTCACCCTGCATCTCACGGGTACCTTTGTCCGTTCCTTTGTGTCTCCTCTTATCTTCTGACTCCTCTCTCCATCCTTTTTTGTTGGAATTCTTCTGTTCCCGTTGAAGCCTGCTTCACCCATCTTGCGCAATGCCGACACATTCCAGAACTGTCCTTTTCCCCCCACGGGAACGAGATTTCCTTCCTTTGCTTTTATAACCGTGTCTTTCCTTTCCTCGCCTCTTCTATTTTTGCTGGCGTTACTGTAGTTATTAGTGGCAACAACAAAGCCACGCTACAGGAAATATTTGATGGATAATGTACAATCGTTTTGCTTAAGAAGACGTGGGAATTATATTGGGTCTGTGAGCATCTTCCATAGACTCCAAGTATGTTGTGTGTCTGATGCCGTAGTGTGATGATACCAACGTAATAGCATTATACCAGTTTAGTGGAAGGGGTGAATAGATGGTAGAGAACAAATGAAAGCACAAACGGATCGTTGATGCTGTTGCTCGTAGTGTTAGCGGTCATACTGTATTAGAACGGGTCTTCACAACTACATTAAGTATCGCAATGAGGAAATCCTAGATCCTGCGTCTTCAGGGGTTTTCACGAGTTAATTTGTTTTGTCTTATTTCTGTTTCTCAGGACCACGGCCTCCATCAGACCCGCATGGCCGTTACCCTGACAACAAACACACCTCCGGGATCGGTATGTCCGCCTAAATTTGTATTCATCGCACGGTTCGCCTTTGCTTCTTAAACTGCCAGCCTGCTCCTAACACGCCGGCATCTTCTCCTCTTTCCAGACATGATGGCCCCCCGGACCTCTTCACCTGCCAATATGGACGGATCTGTAAGTGTCTTAAATCAGGTTCTACTAGTTGAAACGTCATCTTCTTTTACGCTGTAGCCTCTCTCTCTCTCTCTCCGTCTGTAGACCTAGAGGTCCTACCTTCATGTCCATTGTGTGTGTGTCCTTGCTCTAAAACAGACAGCACCAGTAGATTCAGAGACACAGGCTGAGGCCTCCACTGAGAGTCCAGAGCCAGTGAGTATAGAGGCTGTGGGTTTGAGGCTGCGGTGGCCAGGCTAGGTGTGAAGGTGCTCGGTGTGAAGGTGCATGTATGCATTCTGCCCGACATCTCCTCTAAAGCTGAATGTGGACTCGAGGAAGAGATCGGAGGCGGTTCGCTCCACTGGGATGACTTAATGTTTGTGGTTGACTGTGTTTTCACCTGTTCTCACGTCACTGAAAGTCTGACCTTCAAAAACAACTTTGTGGTGCAAAGCATATGGTTCTTTGAAAGTTGCAGCATATGTGTGTGTGTTGTCATTTATTTGTAAAAGCAGTTTGATATTGGTGCTGGAAATCACGGGGTGTGGCTATTGGTCATGTGAGTGAGCCTTGGTTAACTGTCCTTGCTGCTGGGGGTGTTGTTTCTAATTTCTGCATGACTAAACTCTTAATCCATCTACAGTGGCTTTAAAAGGATCAGGAACACTTCTCTGTACACTGCTGTCTCTGACTTGTACACGTTTCTCATCATTTGTCTCTTTCTGCGTTGCTCAGGGCCCAGGGTCCTTCCTGGCCTCTCCCATCAGGGACTCGACTGCCTCTGTAGTCCAAGGGCCACCATCTGCCCCCGGCTCTCACGGCCCCCCAGCTGGCCCCGGACCCCATGACCCTCTGCCGCCTCACGGACCCCTCGGCCGTCTGCCACCTCCTGGTCCTCACAGACCTCTGCGACCTGGCCAGGGGCCCCACGGCCACCTCTACCACTCCCCGGCTGGAATGATCGGGCCTCACGGCCCCCTCCCTCCCAATGTCCCTCCTCATGGCCCTCCGCTACCAGCCAACGGACACCCAGGCCTGCCACCGCCTGGACCCATGGGGGGAGAGTTTGGACCTCGTCCATCCAACGGACATGCACTCCGCCCCAGGCCAGGCCCTGGACATGCCACTGACCCTCGAGGTCCACCACCCCCACACTTCCGTCCCCCTCCTCATCACTTTGGACCGATGCCACCACCACACGGTATGGGAACAGTCGCCTAATTCAACCCCGCTGTGTGTTGTCAGTACGTCAGTCAGCCGTGTCAAGTCACTGAACACTTTTGAGTTTGTATCAACATGTTATCTGTTGCTCTGTCCTTCCCAGGTGTCCGTGGCCCCATGGGACCGCGTCCACCCTTCCCTCCTGACATGCGATTCCCTGGACCACGTGACCACGCCTACCCGCCAGTGCACCTGCCTCCAGGAGGTGTCCCACCCCATGTTCCTCATGGCGATAGTTTTGTTCAGGCTCCACTTGAGGCCCCCCATATCCCTGTGGGCCCCTACGCCGGCCCTGGACAGGGCCAGGACTTGCCCATGAAGCAGGACGCAGCCCCTCAGGACTCAGTCAGGCCAGCTATGGCCGAGCCTTAAAAACACCACCAACCATGGCAGAAGACTGAAAACAACCTCTTCCCTTAACCCACATTAACGACCCAGATGCAACCCGACAATATTCAATGATTTTTATTTTTATGTTTCATATTTCAATTTAAGGAAAAACTGTGCAATGAAAAGTCATTAAACTCATGTTCTTACATTAAAGCATCCGAAATCACTTGTGTCTGAAATTGATATGATAGAGTAATGAGGATTGCCGTCTTGCGAAACAGCTTATTGTGCAATAACATTTCTATTAAATGCCTGAGGGTTTTCAGTTCTTTTTAGGTTTTGGGGAAAATAGCAATGATTTTTTTAAGGGGAATTTTTTTTATGTCATTTCCTGTGGAAATTATTTTAAAACAGAGGGAGGATTGGATTCTATAATTTCAGGAATACCACATCCACCGTTCTCCCAAACCTGTTGCTTTAGAATGGACTGTAAAGGAAATGTGTAATTTCATGGCCAGATGTATAACTTATTTTACTATGTTCTTAGAAATTTTATTAATAAAGATTGTAAAAGCTATTGCAGATATGTTATCCATTGCTTGCATTTCATCTACAGATGGAGCTTGGAATAGTTTGATGTTCAGATCTGTGTTTGTTGTCTGTTTATTAGTCCGTGTACTGTGCAACACCTAATTACATTTCATAATGCCCTCGCTTTCTTTTGGGGCAAGTAAAGGTGTGACATACATTGGTTGTGTCATACGTGGATTAAAACATTTATCGATCCTAATGCAGTCATGACATTAAAATTAAACTAGCATGTGTCAATGCCCTGTAAAGCTACCTGAAATCAGCGATCATCTCCTGCCTGTTGATGTCCTGTTGGTGTTGGTGTTGGTGTGTACAATTTAAAAGAGCCTTGAAGGTGGATTAAAGGGGCCTAATATCAGATTAGCTAGCGAGACCTAACAAAGATGAAAAGGGTGTCGTAGTGCCTGTAGTTCTGTCTTTCTGTCCTAATCCTCAGTGCATCCAATGCTTACAGTAGTCTTAAAGGGATGGCAGGCTACCTAACCTGCTAGTATAAATATCGTCTTACATCCATCCATTACTTCCTACAACCAATCAGAATAACTCTGTCCATTCCTCAGATTAATCTGCAAAATGAGTGACCACCAGGTAAGAAGTATTAGTTATTTTAGGCTCTCTCAGAGATCACACGCCTACCCAAACAATTTGTTAGAAGTGATTGCCTTAGCTATGGTTTGTCTTTGGTTTTTACACGCATTTACTGCTTTTTGTTGCAGTGACCTTTAAATCCTGATTGAGCAATGAAAAGGTTCAATAAGGGTTAGTTGGCCTGATTCCCAGAAGGACCGGCTGCATTAACTGTGAGGCACTTTGGATAGAACCATCCACCACAACACATACAGTATATGTCACAAAGAGGACCTGGCCCGTGTCATTTTGTAGTTTATTAGAAATGAAAGCAGTCTAAATATTTGATACAATTTTCTGTCACCAAAATCAAAACACTGTCGACAATTCTCAAGCCATTCATATCCTAGCGCGCACATACATACAAACATAGTTATATTCATCAATTAGTGTATCTTCAGACTTCATTTACAGTCCAGGCATCCCGATATTACAAAAATAAAATCTAAAATCACATCTTACAATGTAGAGAATGTTTTAGTGTTGGACATCTGTGGGATCTGAACGGAAGCAAAGTTTACATGCAACCTCATTTTCAGAAAGCCCTTTAGGGTGACATCATAGCGCTTCAAAATCAAAGTAGTGGAATCTTATCAGTGACAACCGGAGAGAAAGACAATCCTTGAGATACCAGTCCAAGAGTATACCCCTGGCTCCGTTTTACTACAAATAAAGATGCAATCCTCTACACACGGGCCTACGGGAGTGTTTGGTCTAGTAACTTGACACGTAAAAAGCCGATGTTGCAAAAACATTCATTTGATCTGCACAAAAGAAAAGCTAGATTAAAAACTATTTCATGGTAGAAGATAAACATCTCTGAAGCAGCCCCAGGTGGTGTGTTGGCCGTGACCAAAAGCTTGTACTGCTACATTATACATATTAGTATCTACAGCATGCAAACCATACTGCGTCCATTTTAGTACAAACACGTTGATAAAAATGTATGCAAAGCCATTTCGACATACGAAATTAAATACAAATTGAAGCATGAACACTGACGCGTCATCAGGGTCAGTCACCATCACCTGGAATTCTGGGTAATTTCCAAAGTTCCTAGATAATACTCTTCTTAATTGTGTTGAAAGAAATGTTCAAAGTATAAAAAAGATGGTATTACAGCATATGCAGTTGAGATTATTTTTCTATATACAACTTCAGAGAAATCCTACTAACCGAGTGGGATGTAGAAGCAGTTGGTCACGGCACTAGTGTGAATTTTAAGTTGGCACTGAAATATAACATGATTACACTTTATAATAAACCCCATGGCTGAATCCACTAGGTAAGGGATTAAACCCTCTTGGACTATGGATAGATATAACAATGCACCTGTTCTGACCAAATAGTGTGCATTGTGTGATTAGTTATGAGTTTGCTTTTTATTTAAACCTTTCATTTATCCAGGGAAGGGTTTTGCTGTGCATGTCCTGATATTGCAAGCCAGTCCATATTGTTGAAGTGAACCTGGCGACCACAGTTGCATTTCATGTTTTTCTAAACGCTACTAGGGGTCTAGTCCAGTCTTAACGTTAAGACTCAAACCCGGTTAAGACTGAAGCTCAAATTAAGCACCTGCAGTGACTCCCAAACACGTGTTGCTTCCCAAACCAAAGAGCTATGGAAGACTGGAGATGAAGTGGTTTGCCATTGTTTTAAACATACTGCTGCTGTTAGATGAAAACCTTGTATCATTGAACGGTCAAATCAGACTTTCAGCCAACCAATCAACCAATCAACCAATCAACCAACCATTCCTGAACGTTTACCATGGTTTCTTCATAGGCCCCATGGTCATGAAACATGCTCTGACTATAAAGAACCATGTAGACATTTAGTTCCAAGTAAAAACATGAAAGAGTTAAAAGGGTTTTCTGCGACATCAGCAACATGCACATTCAAAAATTATAATATTAATAACAAGATAACCCTTTATTTTACAATACCGGGTAATTGGGCGGCTGTAAAATAAAGGGTTACCAATAATAATAATAATCAGAACCTACAAAACTGGTCGGAGCTGATGTAACCAAGGTTTGGCTAAATTTCCCTCATTTTCTATTTGATATCATGGGAAAAAAAAGGGATGGCCTTGGTTTAGTATTGCTGACTGTTGAGTGTTCTGTTGAACACTGTGTTTTGCTGGGTGACGATGTGGTTCACGGCATGCTCCCTCTAACTAACTTAGCAGTCCTTGTGCAAAGTCTGATGAAGATGAAGATAAAGTGGTTTCTTCGTTAGGAGCTGAAGCTTCTTCCTCTTGAAGTCAGTGGGCTTCTTATACCTGAAGGTCAAAACGATATGAACGGCGTATGAGTGGAATGTTGCGGAACATTACGACACATTAGATAAACGTGAGATTAAACGGAGCAGGAGACTCACAGCTCGATCACGATGGGACCGGGTTTGATCTCGTCCATTTCCATGAAGGCGAAACATTTTGTGCTGGTAAACCTCTTCTTGGGTTTGTAGTGCTTGAATTCAAAGAAGATAGCTGCCCCTATAATCGCAAAATAAACCCGATGAATCATTTTGATAAACATAATTGAGAAATATTTTTTCCTCTGAATTCTCTTCCATTCGCCCCAAATTATTATTTGTACAGTTTTATAGACTCAACAATATAAAATCTCATCAGAGGGTGACTTCTGTTAAAGGCATGAGAAAGTAAAGTAAAAAAATTAAACAAAGACATTGTTGCCAGTAAACTGACATAATACACAAACAAGACGTTTGTACACAAGCACAGCAATGTACAGCATCAGCAAACCGTGGTGCTGATGGAAACTTTAACATTACAAGACACGTCTGTTGAATAATGTGATGAATTTCGGTAATGTTGGGGATTCAGGACATATACAGTAAGTCACCTTGGCCAAGAGCGTCAGCCTGAAATATAAATCTTAAAATAAAGCGCTGTATGTTGTCAAGGCGGTACCTTTAGGTAGTCTCTCAACGTGCCTCTGGATCTCTACATCCACACTGAAGTGAATGTAGGTGTCTTCCTTTCTGGTCGCCACGGGAGTATCCTGCACTGGGTTCAAATCCACGCCGTTCAAATCTACGGGACGGAAACAACCACTTCCTCATTGTTTTGGTAAAAAGGACATGTAAACCAGCTGTAACAAATTCTATAAAAGTTCAATGGGAAGTTTTCAACATGTTTCTGTGACTTTGTAGTCTGGTATGCCAGCAGTGTTTTGTTAGACAGTTGACAGCCTCCCTTGTGTTGGAACTCTGAGAAAGCTGAGCAGGACACGATAGAGGAAGCACGCTGGAGAGGGTTCTGAATGGAATTGGTCCTAAGCCAGCAGGTGTGGGTGAAGTTCCAGAAGCAAGGGCTCTTAACCACTACATCATCTTTGGACATGTCAACATTACATCTGATCACCACATATTTGCAGTGTGTAGGTCGCAGTTGGTGGGGTTGGAACAATACCTTTTACACTAATGGTCATGTAGGGATCGATGCATTGTCCAGCATCCTTCAGCCCGATTTTGTCAATCTTGATCGTAAGTAGTGTCATCCCAGGCTCTGAAGGTAACCGTGGCAACAGTGTGCCTGCAGAGGACAAAGGTCACGGGAACAAACAACAGATGTCAAAGAAGGTCCAATTATGTACACATGGCGTGACACAGTTATTGAGGTTATCAACAAACACTGCATTTATGTTCAGGAGACATCTGCCTATCTGAAATATAACCCTACAGTCATGTGCATCAGCTAATTCTCAAATTCATACTTTTATTTTGCATTTATGTAGACATTTGTGTCTATTGTAAGTATGTTTCCATTGAAAATGCTATGAAAAAATAAACTACGTCTACCATGCACTGGAGGACTAGACGCTAGACACTGCTCTGCGATCAAAGCCGTACCTTGCAAAGCTGTGAATGAGACGAGCAGGGAGGAGGGATCAGTGAAGCCATGCACGGCACCGACAGAAAGAACAGAGGAGACACACACAATCAAATAGCTCTCAAAAAAAAAAACAGAACCACAGAACGACGTGACGAAATAGCGCAACGGTGGGGGAAGCCGTTGTCGGCGAAGCCTAGCGCACCTGGCACTCTGGAGGGGAAGGCCTCTGGAGAGCCTGCCCCTGTGGCCGCATCCTCTTCCTCCTCAAGCTCCAGGTTCTCCTCCTCCCCCGGAGCAAGGATCTTCCTGACAGATGGGATGGAAAGTTTGATCAATTTGCGTTTCGCTATAGTCCACGTGGAAATGTATACCGCGTGGCGCATTCGTGAAAGGTTAAGAAAATAATCAGATTAAATATTCACTGTTTGATGTTTAATTAGGGGGATTTTTTACCTCAAGGGCACTGGCTGGACATCGAAGGGAAATTGTTTGTTGTAGGTCAAGATATTCTTGATAACTGTTGACAAAAAGAAAAAGGCATGAGCATACAATGGTTGAGATGCCCAATAATGACATTAACAACATGACACCTGCTTCCAGGCCAGCATACAGCACTTACTGGGTTCCAGTTTCTTCAGGTCTTCTAACTTGAATTCCTCATTTGACTGTGTGCACTAAGAAAGTGGGGACATACACCAAAGTACATTTTCTACATCTTCGGAAAAGAATTAAATAATTTCTCATCATTTGACAAGGAAAGAAACAGACAAAAGAATCAAAGGCAGCCAAAAGTATGAGTCCTGTGAATCAAAAGTCAAGCGTATGTTGAATTTTGTTCTAGTCCCTGTTTCCTGTTCATGAAAACCAGCAAGGAGCTATTCTCACTATGTAAACATATCTTAGAGCAGTGAATCATTCACTGGCTGTCACAATTCCTTTGCAGGCCACTGTCATATTAATCAATAAAAAAAATATTATGACACAAACCTGTAAACTTGCACTTCTCATCTCCAAGCATGTTGCAAACTTCCCTAATGTTTTCTAAAGAAAAAAAAAAACGGGATTAGAATGTGTAAAATACATAACTAGTTGTGTATCGAGGTCACATGAAAGGTGATGTTTTGGCAGATTACCTTTTGATCTTCTGTGAAGTCAGATGCATTTGTTGACTGGACCTCTTTTTGCAGTTGCCGTGCAAGACTAGTTGAACAAATGTGAATAGAGATAAATGTGAATGCATGCCTTAATGTAAGGCAACTTTTTGTCATATGCATTTGCTCCCCCTCCTGGTCAAAGAGAGAAGGTGCAGAGTTCTACACTGGAGTATCATTAATTGTCATTTATGTTAATAAATCTCTAAATGGATACAGCAGAATACTGCTTGAGAAGATATAAATACTCGTTCCTTATTCTGAAAGTAAACACGATGCATTTTTCACTAAAACAGATGAAAACCCCACCCATAACAATGAGAGGGTGTGGCTGGCTATTTCTCAATAATCTGAGAAAGGTTGCCATATTCCTGTAATGCGTGAAAACCCAATATTACACTTCAGGCACCTACATAGCATTTCTCCTAAAAGAGGCAAAACGGGCTTATTAAAGGCCCCTCCGTTGTACATTGCAGTTAATGAAGTTGACTGGGATGCAACATGGTACTTGCATGGCGAGTCTGATCCTTGTGCTCCACTGCCACAGTCACGTCATGGATGGGTAGGGCTAATTCACTGTTATGAAAACTGTCTTGACAGGATAGTAGCTCACTTCATGAAAACCCGTCACCATGCGTGACATGTTTTCCCCGTGGGATATTTTTTTACCGTTTATCATGAGAAAATCGGAATGGATACCCTAACATGAATATGTGGAGCCACAGAGAAAAGGAAGCATGCCGCACTGTTAAAATGATTACCAGTTGCAGGCGGTGTCATGATGCACATGTTGATTGAAAACTTACATTTGGTACTCATCTATAGCCTCCACTAATTGTCCCCACGAATCAAAGTCTGTGCCTTTTCTAAAACTGGCGTGCCATTTCTGAATAGTCTTGTTGACATCAGACATTTTCACAGGGTGGTGATGCGAGGCGCTCTCAGGTAAGCATCGCCGATTATAACTCTACCGCCCTTGCAGCATCGTCGTAACCCAGGTAGCGATCCGGAGAGGCGCATAGATAAACCGGTGACACCCCGACCAAGCCCTTCTGTCTGCTTACTCGAAAGTCGTATCCGTAAGAGACCGGAAGTCCCGCCTAACGAAGAGGCGCGCTCGTTTTGGTAACACGGGGTTGCCCGAGCGGACGGGGATAGCACTGGAGCCGTTAGTGTGCGGAATTTGATTCTTTTACGTTCCTAATTAATTGCATATTCAATTATTATATGTTCATATAAATAAGAATTATTGGGCTTTTTTGTGTCTCTGACAAGGGGAGCAGAGCTGGGACAGGGCAAAAACAGATCCACTGGACAAAGCGTATATGTAAATAAAAAGCCAGATACGATATATATATACAGTATATATATTGGAAGGTGAGATGTTTATCGAGATCAGGTGAAGGAGTATCTCGCTTTTTCTTTACAATCCCGTTACAAGTCTGAAAACTCGCGAGATCGCCGGGTCTGCGAGTGTTAGAACAAAGAGAGTAAATTAAAGATGGCTCACACGCCACGCAGCCTATAGGTTCTTCGCGTGTGACGCCATAACTCGGCGCGATTTCCAGATTGAGGGCAGTACAACCGGAGGCGACAGCGAGTCGACCACGACAACAACAACAACACCGCAGCGATGCCTACGGTCTGCGTTGTTTACGGCTGTTCCAATCGATCGAATCGGGAGAAAAACAAGAGCTACTTTCGAGTCCCGAAAGTAGTGGTGCATAAAGGGGAGAAGTTTAAAAAACTGACGGAGAAACGGCGGCAGGCGTGGCTCAAAAACCTCTGTCTTAAGTCTGCAGGAGCGGAGTCCGACAATGCCCGTGTTTGCAGCGACCACTTCGTGGAAGGTAAAGGCAAAAGTAATTCAGCTACTTAAATAGTTAACTAAAACTGACAAAAACATACAGACCAGGGCGGTGATGTCGCTGGAAACATAACTAGCTACATCTGCGACATTATCACCCTGTGGTGTTTGTTCTGCAGCTAGTGTTTTGCAAGTTTCGGTGTCTTTGTTTTTAGCAATGCTAGCTAGCTATCACCACAGACTGTTAAACAACACGAAACTACTGTTTAACCCCCTTTGCTGTTACTGTGGGGGTGTTTATCACTTTGCTATTTATTTTTATTTAGGCTGCCCGAGTGCTATCAAAAATATAGAGTCTATAGACTGGGCTCCTACGGTTAATCTGGGTTATCAGCAAGGTAAACCGATGACCGAGGCGTCGCGTCTACAAGAGGAAAGGGAAATGTTGAAGTGCGAAGAAGCGGATGAGATCTGCACCGACGCGGCGGCGACACTGCTGGACCTCGGTGAGGCCTCAGCCAGCCCAGAATCAGAGTACTTCAGAGGTAAATGAAACATAATGCACGGAGCTTCCACGTAGCCAATGTTAGATTAAGTATATTGACAACTATGTGTGTCACTTATATTTGTTTACCTCAGAAGTTGTATTTAATTTAATCTAAATTACCACCACCCTGATATAATTCTCTCCCCCCGATCCCCTTTTCCCAATATATTCTATGTAGACGCAGGATGCCAGACAGACCTGACTATGGATGATCTTGAGAAGATGGAAGATGTCCTGAATCACTCGACAGCAGAGCTGAGTGACCTCAGGACTAAAGCATTGGACACACAATTTAGCCAAGAGGCCTTTCAGAACAACGAAGACAAGACTAAGTTTTACACGGGATTGCCCAATTTCTTAGTTTTGATGCAAGTGTTTCAACTATGCGAGCCACACATCACCTCTAGCACTTTTTCTGCACTTTCCAAATTTGAACAGTTAATTTTGGTTTTAGTTCGGTTGAGACTAAATCTTCCATTTCAAGATTTGGCTTTAAGGTTCAATGTTTCCTGTTCCACCGTTTCTGAAATTTGGCACAAGTTAATTGACATACTTCATGAAAGACTGGAGTTTATAATTGAGTGGCCAGAACGAGAGGTACTGCAAGATACAATGCCAATGTCATTCAGGCAAGCGTTCGGATGCAAGGTTGCAGTGATAGTGGACTGTTTTGAAGTTTTCATTGAAAGGCCTTCTAATTTGCTTGCTAGAGCACAAACCTGGTCCAAGTATAAACACCACAACACCGTTAAATTTCTCGTTGGTGTTGCTCCTCAAGGATATGTCACCTACGTCTCCCGTGCTTGGAGAGGAAGAGAGGGTGACAAGAAGATTACTGAAGAGAGTGACCTTCTGAAGAATTTGTTGCCTGGAGACATTGTTCTGGCAGACCGTGGCCTTAAAGTAGGGGGTGGTGTAGGATTTTACTGTGCTTCATTGAAGATGCCCGCTTTCACAAAAGGGAAGAGCCGGCTATCTGCATATGACGCAGGGCAAACAAGAAAACTTGCTGATGTGCGTATTCATGTAGAAAGGGTCATAGGATTACTAAGAAGAAAATATCAAATTCTGCGGAGTAGGGCAATGCCCATTGAACACATGGCAGTGAAAACAGGTGACCCACTGCCGTTGATTGATAAGATTGGACTCATTTGCTGCGCATTATCCAATCTTGCTGACTCTGTTGTCCCACTGGAGTAAACAACAGATATTCTATACTTTCATCCAAAGGACAAAAGCAACTGGAGCACACCGATTGATTCACAGCCTTTAATTAATAACCCTTTTGTCATTTGGAAGTTTGCTGTTCTCGAGCAGAGAATTACCCGACTCAGCTGGATATTGCCAGAAGATGAGCAGAGAACCTGTTTCATTCTATACTTTCACCCTCAGTATATTGATGTGTAAACAAGAAGCCACAAATGTATTTTGTATATTGTATTTAATCTGTTCAGTCTTCATAAATATACATACTTTTTTTAAAGATACAGACATGTCAGTTGTGTTTGTCCTAAAAATGTAAGTATACCCCATGAAAACTCTTGTCTTTCTCCCAATATTTGAACATATGGACATTTGATATTCATTTAAACAATATTGGAGGTGATATAGTTAAACAAATGATACTGAAAATCTAATTTTAAAGTGATTTGTAATATCTAATTAAATAGAAATGCAATTTTCTTGTGGAAGAACTAAACACTCCCCGTCTTTATAACTACCTCATAATGCCTTAAGTTGGTATTGGATGCATCAAATCGAGTCTAAATAAATACAACATATTGTTGATGAACTCTGGTTTATGATCTCCTCTACTGCCTGGACCTGTGACTGTTAGTTCTTCCTGTCTGAAATCCTTGCATGCTTTCTGCAGCTCTGTTGGAGGTAGCTGCAGTGTCTCTGGTGTCCTATACACAGTTAGTGGTTTGGATAGCCTGCACACAGTCTTTGGGACAAATTAAATGCACTGAGGAATAAGGCTAAAGAAACTTGTGGAGAGTGCTGCCGATTTGTCTCTCATTTTAACACCAGCTTCAATGGCGAACAAGACTGCTCCAATATTCTGTGTTGGTAGAAAGGAGGAGGGAAAGGAATTACGCATTTACAGATGTTTTTTATATTGACAAGCACAATAATGCAACTATTATAAGTAAATGTAACAAACAACTGACAGACTGCTTTGTTTAATAATTTTGTGTGTTAATATTGTGACAATATTGACATTCAATTAAAGCGGAGACTTGACCTCCTGAATTACAACTCAAAACTGAAATTTGAGTTTGATACACAAATAGACTAGTCTGTTAAATAAGACTAATACATTTCTTAGTTAGATAGATTCCAGCAAGCAAGCATAATTTTGTCTGAACTAAAGTGTTGTGTTAAACATACCTTGTTAGTATTCATTTATTATAACATTTATTATGACTTACCCAACCATACAATTACAATGTGCTGTGGCAACTGTGCCATGACCCACGTTTTTAACAGTGTTTCACCAGACCTCTGGGAATGGTTGACCTAGTAGCTAGAAAATAGTAGCTACAGTTAGCTAGCTGGATATTAGTCTGACGCCAGTGGTGCGTCCATGTGCATATTACAGTTGAAATAGCAATATATAAAGACAGTAATTCTCAAGCACATTTACTCACCTGGGCAAAAACAAGACAGCAGTCGTTCAATGCTACTTTGGTTTGACCCAACCACACACAAAATTAGGGCTTGGCAATATGGACAAAATCAAATATCACAATATTTTTTACCAAATACCTCGATATCAATATTGTGACAATATTGTAGGGATGACTGTAGGTGCTTTCATAAAATATTTACACAATGAGATTTTTGATAATTAATCATCAGTAATGTGGATATAATGGCCAAGTGGGTAAAGGCAAATAATAAAACAGTCTGGTAAGTTCTGAAAATTATATCACTTTACTGTAATGCAGCCTTTAAAACCAGGAAAAGACTATATACATACTGAATATAATAAACAATAATATCAATAAATTGAATATATTTCAAAATAATTATATAAAGTAAGACAGTGTACTGTTTTGTTTGTTGTAAGGTTTAATACATCCATGTACAATTTGAATTCAACCAAGAAAATATTTAGGTTCAGGAGGGACTTGGAAAATCTTTCCTTATGTATGTGAAATTTAACTATTCTAATTATAAGATTTGTCATGTAACTCAAGAGTTTATTGATTCATTCAAATTTACTGGTAATGTTTTTAGGCATATTTGTTATAGAATGACTAGTTTTGTTATAAACAAACTTCTCAATGTCTCTCCAAAACACATTGCTTCTGACTTAGTGCCACAAAAGGTGCATTTGACACGTGTTACATGGGTAAATATTATGCAAGATTAATAAACAAATATGGCTATGAAATAAATCGTGAAATAAATAAATGAGGCAATAAATATACAAATAAATATAGAAATGAGTTAATATAGTTCAATAAATTAATTAATTGTTTTTTATTTCAAAATGACGTTTTTCAAAGGACTACTCTTATTTATTTCAGGGGACTTTTATTTCATAATTCCACATTTATTTATTTCAGGATTTATTTCATAGTCACATTTATTTATTTCATAGGCATATTTCTTTATTTCTTTATGTATTTATTTATTTATTTAATATTGACTTAAATGGCATTCCATATTCTCGTAGCGCTATCAGTAGCTTGCTTAAGCCCCAACGCAGAAAAAAAAGATATTGGACCGAATGTGAGACACTCTCATAGACTCCCAGTCAAAAAAAGTAGCGGTCTTGTCTGCTTAACGGGATTTTGGAGACTTTAAGTGAAGGCGGAAGTAGCCGGAAGTAGAGTCTCTCGCATCAAAGCACACGGGCTCCGGCAAAGAACAAAACTAAGTAGCTAGTTACTTGTGTTCAGTTTTAAGGTAGATGTCTTCTCAGCAGGCAGGTAGAATGAAATAAAATGGATACTGTCACATCCGATTCTTCAGTAGCCGAAGAGGACGACTCTGCAAACAGAGAAGTGTGGTGTTTGAGTCGAGTCGGAAGAAATTCTGATTGGCTACGTTTGTTCGACAACACAGAGGTGCAGTTTGCTAAACATGCTAACGTTAACTTAACATAGAGCTTTGTTTAACCAACTAGTTGGGGTTACATTCAATTTAGCACCCCCCCCAGAATCAAATACTTGAACTATGTTACTGCTGTATGGTTATTTTGTGTTCTCATTATTACTCCTGTATCTTATATTAGGTTGTTGTCTAAAATAATCCAACTTAGAAAACTAACCCTAATGTGAACGTCGTTTTTTGGACTGGCCAGATCAAGATTGGACGTGGTCTAGATGTCACTTACCAGCTCTTATCTCCAAGCTGTCCTCTAATGATCTCCAGACTCCACTGTATTTTCAAGCAAAGGGAGGATGGGCAATGGACAGTGACAGACAGGATGGTACCCCAATTTCTGCTTGCTCAAATTTGGTGACATATTTGGTGACACATTTAAACATTAAGTTTGTCACAATCAAGCACAGCCGATAAAGGTATTGTTGCTTTCTTTTTCAGAGTCTCAATGGTGTGTGGGTGAATGGAAAGCGCATACCTGTGGAGATAGCTCACCACCTAAGGCTTGGGGACTCTATACAACTTGGAGTTCCTGTTATTGGATCGAAAGTTGAGTATGAGTACATACTCGTTCGGCAGCCCCTCAAAGACATTAAATCTCACCTAGCAAAGGTATGTAGTGATGATGCAAATACAGCTTTGAAACCCAAGAAGACAAAGAGGAAATTCAACTCGGATGAAGTGGAGCCTTCTACGTCATCAAAGCCCAAGCTCTATCGCTGCTCTACCTCAGACAAGTCATTTGCCCAGCCATGCCCTGTCGGGGAACACCAACAGAGGTCAAGCCCTAAGCAACCAGAGGAACCCGGTCCTAGCGCACAAGACCAGGGAATAGACTTGCCTTCAGACCGCTGCAGCAGTCCTAGTGACCTGGACAAGTTGCAGAAGTATGTCAGACAATTTAATTTTATAGGCTCTGTTTTGTTCCCTGTATTGTCAGACCAAGTTCAGCTATTAATGTAATTATGATGTGATTTTATGGCTTCATTTACTTTAACTTTGTGGTTTAGCGCTTTTTATTTTGTGGCTGTGCACAATGAAACTCTCATTGCGATTACATTGTGAATCGAACCTTTGACCTCCCTAATGATTGATCGTAGGTACAGCCAGAACATCCTGATGTTGCGCCAGCGGGTCACAGACACTCAGAAGCGCATGGCATCGTTGGAGGGAGAGACACAGCAGAGTGACGCACTCAGAGAGGTGCAGGTCAGGGAGCTGCAGAGCCTGCTGGGAATTCTCAGGGCCAAGATGCACAGGATGGAAACACTAGAGAAGTCCTTCAGTGAGAGAAAGAAACAGCTGGAGGTGAGGCATTTCTCAATAGCCACCATCACTCAGTACGCAACAATAAGATTAGCCTCTCTGGCAAAGGCTTGTTCACGTACAACCAACCACTGTCCACCAGACAGACTGGCAGAGTTGAAAAGAGGGACAACTCTGTCATTTTGCTTGATGGTTATGGATCTCAGTTTTTCTAAGCACCTGTAATTTTTGACCATTTATTTCCTATGTGCTACTTATTTTATCATAGCCCCACCTTTAACCATCTCTGGCAGCTGCTGACACATTTCTTCTAATGCCTCAATACAGAGGTTTAAATTTTAAGTTGTTTCTGCCAATTAATACAACACGAAGTTGCGTGTGCTTGATACATTTATGGGACAGCGTTTTACATTTACATTACATTTTATATTTGCATTTAAATTACAAGTAAAGTAATTTTACAAGATGCCTTGTGGCCTTTATTTGTCGTATATCTCTTGTCCCGGATGAAAGAAAATACTGCAATTGCACATGTTATACCAGGGAAACTATTATAATCAATACTGTCATTTAATGTAAATATTGTATATGGAACGTCTCCTAGATAGTGGACTAATCTGTGATGTGTTTTGGTTTAATGGCACAGAAAACAAAGCAGAAAGAAGAGCCTTTAAAAGAACAGCTGGAAGAGGCCTTGCAGGAGGTAATTGCTGCAGAAATGTACCTCTTATTTTGTGCTGCTGCAGTTCTCTTGATCTTTTTCAATATGATTATTCGTCAGATTTAAAAAAAACACATGTCATCTGTCACTGAGAGCAATTTCACTTGGGCGCATTGCCACCTTGAATTACGCTAAATGTGTAAACCAATCAGAACAACCGGTCTTATGTGTGTCCGCTGTTGTCATGGTAATCAATCCGCATTATAAGATTTCTGACTTTGTTTACTTGCACAAGATGCTAGCCAGGAGTGACCAGCTTGTAGATGAGGATGCACCAATACCAATACTGGACCCGATACTAGACTCAAGTACTTGTAACCCAAACACATCAGTTTTCAACCGACCAAAAGAACGGCAATACTGCACGGCACAACAAGCCTGTATACTGTAGTTCTACCACATCAGTGTGGTAGTGCGGTGCATCATTCCCCTTGGATCAGCCTGCAAAGCTATAATTGGACGGTCCACTCAGTGGCCAGGCCCACCGTATTCCCAGGCTCCTTACTGACAGGGAGGCCAGACATATCATGCAGTGTGCTCAACAGGGATGCACCGATACAACTGCATCCCTCCTAATCAGCCAATAGAATATAGATCCATTAAGTTTACAGAACAGTATCGACCATTCATTTGGGGTCATTGGACAAAAATGATCAAGATTTAATCAATTTTTCTCCATTAAATAGATCTCACATCTTTCTGTGTCAAAAAGCAAAAAAAACAACAAGCTGCTTTGATTTTATTTGTGACATGTGACATGGCTCTTGGTATCAGATTTGAGTATTTGGGAAATTCTCCAATACTGACACCCTGTTTTAGCCTGGTCTTGGCCTGATATCTGACACCAGTATCATTATCAGTGCATCCCTAGTGCCCAACTCGGTGTGATCAAATCACGAGATTCGACTGGCTTGCAAGGCTAGGGTTAAATGCTAACCAAAGGGAAATCAAAGGCTGGATGTCTTTTACAGTCAGAACCAATAATCGGGTTACAAATGCAATCACCAACCAAATACTGCTCAGAAGTTGCCTTCACTATCTATGTAAATATGTCATCATTTTGACTTTTAACGTTTACAATGCCCACAGCAAAAGAAAGTTATTGAAGAGCTCGCCCTTTCTCGCCAAGGCTTTGAAGAGATTCTCTTGGCCAAAAACAAAGAATTGGAAGTGACTAAGGTATGCTGCTGCGATCGCACTCATTTTAACACTACCTTTCTACATGGTTTGGTATGGCTTCAGCAACATGCGGAGGCGCCGTCATTAAACTGACTCCTTGTCTTTCTTATAGGAGGAGAAGGAGAAGGAAAGAGCCCAAAAAGAGGAAGTAGTCACACAAGTGACTGAGGTGCTGGAGAACGAGCTTCAGTGCATCATCTGTTCTGAGCTTTTCATTGAGGTAGGACTAAGACTAAAAAAATACAAAGACTTTTATAATTGTACAAATACAACGTAGTTACTTCGGGATTACCTTGATCACGTTCTTCAAATATCTGAACTGAAATGTAAAATAAGATTAACCCTCTAGCCAAAGGTATTAGGATGGGGGGGTAAAAATTGTATGAAATGTTTTTCTTTTCAGATTTTGTTTTTTGATGATTCTTATATTGCCATGCAGACTCCCAAATCGACATTTAGTCTGCATATTAAAGCTGCCATGTGCAATATTTGGACTGGAATTACTTTGAAATTACAACAAGCTGTTACAGTTCAAAACAAAGCTTGACATCGCTCCTCTCCCTTGTTCATTAAAAACCTCACATGCTACGAGTGAACAGATTCTTGGGAGGACTTTAGACACGAGCCGGGGATTATCAACATGGTTTAGAAAAGAGGGAATATCAACACACTGGCCGACATGAAGAGGCAGACATTTGTTTGCGAAGATCACATGTCACTGAACTTTTGCATAGCACACCGTTTTTCTGTGTTATTTTAACATAAAACAACATAGAAGTTATGCACATCGCAGCTTTAAGGTATAACAAATTGTTACTTTTTTAGAATGATATTCAAAGTGGGAAAATGTTGCTGAAACAACATCTGAAAGGCACATATTAGTTCAGTGTGTGTGCAGTTGTCACAGGCGTTATTCAGTTATAGGATTTGGGCCCGTTTCATTTTTTTATTAACACAGGACAAACACTTGCTGTGAGCAGCACCTGGTAGGCACACACACACACACACAATACTGCCCCACCCGATCGTCTGATTGCTTTAGTGAGTGCACACACTACACTCCCAACTAATTCTCAGTTAAACAGCACGTTATATCGATAACAGACATGCATGTTACAACCATTTCACAGTTTATTGTAGTTATGTACACTGGGAAGTAACGTTGTCACCATTCGCCATAAGTTTACGTCCTGTCCCGTTCCTCTGGGTCCTAAACTCCCTCTGGTTCAGCGAGGACTGAAACCGAGCCACTGTGCAAGGGCAGCTCATATTGTGTAGCACAGTAGCCTGTCTGTACTGTGTGTTCTGATTACTCAGGAAAATATAACGCTTTGTTAAAACCTTTGAGACACGCTGCATCTCTTATTAAACCTCTTACTTAGGATATGGAATATCTTTCAAAGTACGATTCAACTCATGGTCCAGTGTTAACAAAAATCGTAATATCGAATCGCAATATTTACAGAATCGCGATACATATCGAATCAGCACCTAAGTATCATGATACTTATCGTATCGGGAGGTCCCTGCCAATTCCCGTCCCTAAAATGCTCTGAAGGCTGGATTAGCCATAATGCACGTCTTGTGTAATGTATGTTCTATATATGAAGGTGGTGCAAAGTTGTTTAAGTTGGTTATTTTTCCACATCTTTTTTTTTTGTTATCTGGGTTTTTTGCCAGCCACTCCTCAGTGATGTCACTTATGGTTGACACAAATTCTCTCTCTCTCCCCAAACTCGCTTCCCAACTCTATGGGTATTCCCTTCGCTCAAGACTGCAGCGCAACTCATTCTGGGTAGTGTAGGCTTTCAAGAGATTCGAGCTCTCGCCTTGAGAGACGGCTCCTTGGCAAAACAAGATTTTTTTTTTTTGGGGTGGATAATCAATCATGGAATGTCCATTTAAATGTTTGTCTTAATTGATATCCCCGCAGACGGTGATCCTAAATTGCGCTCACAGCTTCTGCATGTACTGCATCCGGGAGTGGCGTAAACGGAAAGACGAGTGTCCCATCTGCCGGCAGGTCATTCAGTCTCAGACCCGCTGCCTAGCACTGGACAACTGCATCAACAGCATGGTGGAAAACCTGAGCCTGGACATGAAGCTCCGGCGCCAGACCCTCATCACTGAGAGGAAAGGTGAGAGGAGGTGCGTCTGCTGAGCATTCACGGATTATTCTGTCAATCAACATGTCTAGAAAAGCCGTCTCGTGTCTTGTCTTGACTGTGGAAAGTGTCTGTAACGTTTTCCCTTCCTCAACGGCTACCGTCAAGGTGACCTTGAGCATTTAACCCCAAATTCATGCAGTCAGGCGGCTATGTAGCCAGCAGGGGAAGAGTCTGTTTGCACTGGGCAGCAGCCAAGTATGAATGTGTGTAACCATGAATGTGAAGCAGGGTCCTGTGGAAAAAGAGCATGCATGCTGAGCAACAAAAACCCTTCCCAGCATAAGTAGAGGTTAAAGGGGACCTATTATGCTTTTCCTTATGTACTGTCATATACAGTATATAATGTTACAGTGTCAGATATTAAACGTGGCCAAAGGTTTAAATAATGAGCTGAAAGCACTCGGAGACTCGGGAGGCAGGATGCTCCTTTTTATTTCAGGATTTGGGGAAAAAAGACAATCAATGCTTGTTTGTTTTTTGGTTTCTAGGAGCCAAACCAGAAGAAGTGATGGTGATCCACGACGACGACAGTAGCAGTAGCAGCAGCAGCAGCAGTAGCAGCAGCAGTATCAGCAGCAGTAGTAGCAGCAGTGGCAGTAATAGGAGTATGGTGTCTATGGACAGTATCTTCAGCTCTGTGGTCTCTGAGAACACAGACAGCAGCATCCACCTGGACTCCAGTTCATTCCACAGCAGTTATTTCGATGAGGATGTTGACGACATTGAGGATTAGCCCCTTCTTTCTGGCTTCGGGAAGGTCACGAGACCGGACGTTGTTCTGTCTGTTGGGTTTTTGCATTTACTTGGAAAGGTTCCTGAGACGTTGAAAGTTTCAGGCAGTGCTCAGCCTCGTCAGGAGTCCAACTCGCAGAATCAACTAAGTTCATGGTTTTTTTTTTGTAACGTGGTCCCGTTGTCTGTCTTGTTCTGTTTATTTTCATTAAAGGGAATAAAGTTTGTACCAGCATTTTTTGTAGTGAACAAATTGGCAAAACTGACTGCATGAAACATCAACAGTACTGGCATTTAGAAACAGGTATCCAAACGCTTTTATGAGTTGGATATGCAACAAATGTACCAGTTAATGGAATGGACAAGAGAAGCAAGATTTCTGCATTTAAACACAAGATGGCGCCAGTTAAGCAAAGGCTTATGTGTAGGTTTGTTTTACAGCAGCTTGTTTTTCTAGTCGTTCCTGAGTTTGGTGCAGGGTAAAGAGTCATTATTTGAGAATTTCGATGAAATTTTGATGCCTCTTTTTGTATAGCCATTTTATGCGCAAGGCTGGTTACATGTTTTCACTGCTGTTTAGGAAGAGAAGGTGCCCCGGTTATCAGCCTCACCGAGTCTTCTCTACCAGACCCTGAGGGCCAGCCAAGAACAGTGAATGTCCCTTACTGAGTGAGTGGCTGGCTGACTGACTGACTCTCCATTGTTGAAACATGCGTGAGAGGTGGCGTGCAGTAGGTGGCGCTATTAATCTTAGCTAGCACAGACTGTATCCAGGGTCTGTTGAACTAGGCTTGTTTTTTTTTTGGTTTTTTTTGCTTTTCTTTACTCATAAAATCATTGCTCTGTTGCTTCCTTCAGTACACCTGGTGAACTATCCTCATCCAGGACAGTGCTGCACGTTGAAGGAAGATCCCTCGTACCTTGAGATCCACCGGTCCGCAATTATTTATACGTACATTTCAGGGGGAGTGTTGCATATTTAAAACGCAGATGATCTCATGCCCAAACTGTTTCTATTTTGAGAATTAAGGGACGATAGTTAATTAAGAACTTCAATAATAGTCAACAGTGTCTTGCATGCCACCATGTTGTTATGGTAGGTGCCATGTTTTGCTAATGGATGTAGACAATATTTTAATCTTTAATTCTTCTGATTAAAATCATGAAACACAAAGACAGAGAAACATTATTTTGCTGTGACCATCCCATAAAAAATGTCATACTTCAGCAAATGGAACTTGTCATAGAATTCATTGTTGTCTTTCTATGTTCCATCTGTTATGTGACATGGTGGATTTTGGAAGAACACTCTTCAATTGCTACAAGTGCGATGGTATACTGGATTACAGACTATCTCACCAGCAGACCGCCTCCAGAACTGCCAGCCAGACGTACTGGTAAGTAACACGTGGGCACCCCAGGGAACTGTTCTGTCTCCTTTCCTGTTCACCCTCGACACCTCTGACTTCAGATTCACTTCTGGACCTACTCATCTTCAGAAGTTCTCAGACAACTCATCCACTGTTGGCTGCATCACTCGGGAGGATGAGGATGAGGAGTCTGGTGGAGAGATTCGTCAGCTGGTGTAACATCAACCACCTGCAGCTAAACATCGGTAAGACAAAAGAGCTGATAGTGGACTTCCGACGGAACAGGAAGCTTCCTAGACCTACCACCATTCAGGGTGAGGAGGTGGGTGTGGTGGAGTCACACAGGTTCCTGGGGGTGCACCTCAACAACAAACTGGACTGGTCAGACAACAGTGATGCCCTCTATAGGAAGGGACAGAGCAGACTACTTCCTGAGGAGGCTCAGGTCATTCCATGTGTGCAACAGGGTGCTTTGCATGTTCTATGAAACAGTGGTGGCCAGAGCACTCTTCTTTGCAGTTGTGTGTTGGGGAGGCGGCATTATGGCTGGCGATTCAAACAGACTTAATAACCTGGTCAGGAAGGCTGGCTCTGTTGTAAGAGTGCGCCTTGACATCCTGGAGGCGGTAACTGAGGGGAGGATGAGGTCCAAAATCAGGTGTTTCGAGGGAGTGCTTCAAGCCAACAGTCATCCGGTTGCACAATGCCACCTGCTGTAATGACCCCAGTCTCAGCCAACTCGGTGGTTTCTGAGGCCCACAGCAGGATGGACACCCCTCATGGACTGTACTAAACAATACCGCCTGTACCCATGGACACCGTTTGCACTGTTCTATACATACAGATATACTGCTTGCACTATTTATCATACGGATATGATTTGCATCAAATAGCTATACTGTTGCACTGTTTATCAAGCTTATTATACAGTACATAACATACAGTGATATTGTTTGCATTTTTTTAATTGTCATACCAGTACCATTTATACTGGTTATTCTGTTATTTAATACAATACTGATGTGTACCATTGCACATATATCATACATATTTTTCTTAGTATTTGTGATATTTTTTATTTTTATTTATTGTATTTCTTATTCATTATTCCCATTTCAGTCTGTCTGTCTGTCTGTGTGTCTGTCCTTTCACACATACAGGGATGTTGCCTAGCAACTAATGTAACAGCTCCTTGTGCTCTGAAAGCAAATGGAAGTGTGATAGTACCATCCCCAACAACAATGCAGGAAATACTGCAGACACTCTTCATAGCCAGAAAGGCCCTCTGTGTTGTTGCTCATTGTTCTGCATGGGGCTCTACCTCTACCTAGATTCCAAGAAATGCAATTCTGTCATAAATAATGATGGCATGTATTCAATATTCCAATACCAGATCTCTTGTCCATATGAAACCGCCAGCAGTCAGCGAGATATATGAGCCAATAACCTACCGTGCTGTATGGCATAGAGAATGAAATGACATCAGCAGTTCGGGTCATTTATTGGCACGCCGTTATGGGATCGTTCTGACAGATCATCTTACAGTGGCACTCACAACATGGTTAATGTTTTCAGTCATAAACCATTTTTCACAGCTAATATTTGTTATTCGCCTACAAAGGAAGCGTTCCGAGACGGGTTAGTGTCACTTAATCACGCTGCCTTATGACAAAACAACGGATTTTCAAGCTAATCTAAGCTAATTTCAAGCTAATTTCTAAAGTTCTAGTTTGGAGCAAATGCAGGCCTACCTAACACCGTGATTCACCCCACTGGGTTTATACCCGGAGTGCGCTTGAACAGCAGCTTCCAGAGTGCACTCGCCTCCTGCGCTGTGGATGGCTGATGTCACGCTAGTCCATTAAAGTGGGAGTGCGAGGGAAGCGTGTGTCTGTCAGGCCGTGTTACACGACTGCGACAGTGATGGACCGCCTCGGGGCTACAGTCGCAGCCTCGTTCCTTCCTCCAACCTTCCCGACTCTCGGAGCAACCTCCCGGATGCGTCACGATGTCGCTAACGGTGCTCCCTCTCTGTGTGTGTCTCTCTCTCTCTCTCTCTCTCTCTCTCTCTCTCTCTCTCTCTCTCTCTCTTTCTCTCTCTTCCTCCCTCTCAGTAGCTCCGCGTGTCTGTCTCTTGCACATAGACTAGAGAAGCAGTTTTGCTTTATTGCCAAGATATGTCCAATTAAGTTTACAGTAAAATGTTAGCCTGGTTATAACATACTTGGTAAAAGATCCCTAACACAATATTACACCATTAGAGTCTAAACATAGTCCTCTAACTGCCCCCCACCCCCACAAACTTCATATAATGTTCTGTTTAAAAGCTTTTGTAGAATCAGTTTTCTCCAGGGCCATAGCTACCTGTGGCTGGACAGGAATTACGTAAGTCTGTTTTTTTTTATACATTATTAAAGCACAATATTAAAAATGCATTGTATTGTATTTTTTTAGCAAACGGTAAATATAGCTAGACTACTGCTGTAGCTATAATTTGATTTGGGAGTTGGTTTAGCAAGCACCAGAGAAGTGGTGATTCCAGCTCTTATCTATGTCAGATACACACTTTACTGTATATCCTTAAACTAAGATAAAACTCTTCTCGGCTCCCTATGGAAGAGTCAGTCTAGTGTGCCTGCGCCCAGACTGGCATAACTGTATAAGCAGTCTCATTGACGAAATAGCCAAGACAGATTGCAGAGGGGAACTACA
>OMKK01060977.1:2242-28396 GCA_900302305.1 Polymixia japonica
ATTTCAAACCCCGCCAAGGTGCCATCCAAGACCGACTGCGTGATGTGTTTCGGCCCTGTGGTACCTGATGGCTACGCTGTGTGCTACAATCCTATGGGCAACCACATCAACTTTGCAGTGTCAGCTTTCAACAGCTGTGAGGAAACGAGTGCAACACACATGGCCCAGGCCATCGAGGAAGCACTGGTAGACATGAAGACACTGCTGGAGCAAGTGCCAAAAGCCAAGTTGTGAAGCCCAGGCTTAACCAACTTGCTCCAAGCTACAATGGGACAGTCCATGGCTGGGCTGAGTTGGAGACGAGACTCCAGGATATAAATGCCACTTTCATGCTGGTTTAGGGCTGTTTACAACCCTGCCCTCTTGACATTTTGTTTTTCATACCTTTTCATTACTCTGATACAAGACCACCAAATCCCAATGCACCTATTTGTTCTTTTCATTTTGTTGATAATCATCGTGCACTTGGGATGATGCTGTGATACCGATCTTGAGGAGACTGAGAAGTGAAACATGCAGGCACAAAAGTTCAAGCATTGTTTTTGTTTTCTTCAATTATCAGTGCTGGAAAATGTAACATTTCCTGTTCCTTTTGTTTTGCTGTTATAACCCTTCCTAACATCCATACTAAGCCCATGGTGTATTACCTGGAAACAGAGGTGTGTTAGGAAGGGTTATAACAGTAGAACTGAAAAGGAACAAGAAATGTTGCATTTTCCAGCCCTGATTCCATATTATTACATAGAAACTACCACCTCTGTTTCTAGGAAACAAAGAAAGGCTTGAATTGGGATGTCTGGAGTAGATTGAACTGAAACAACATGGTTACTGCTATTTGTAACAATCAGTAAGTGCCTGGTAATGTTGATATTACCCTGATATGACCTTGGTATTACTAATATTGTGTGTTCTAACATTTTGTAGAGCAACATTGATACCTCCTCCGACTGAGCATCATATTTGACTGATTTATTTAATGAAAGGGATTTAATGATTATGAATGTTTGTAGAATAATATAATTGGATGTTGGAGTTCATATGAATACCTTTGTGGATGTTGCAGAACATTTTTTGTATTATATTACAAACAAATCTGGGAGTAAGAGCTGGTGACCAACTGGCACCAACACTAGATGTCAAATGTATTTTCTCCTTTTAACAAAATAGTAAATTAAATCATTTTGAAAGCATGTGCCTTAGTTTATCAATGGTTTTCTGTCTGTATCTATCATCGCAACCATCTAGACCATTTGCTCGCTGCGTAGTTAAGGTGTAGTTTGTCTAAGGAGTAAAGCAAACCTGTCCAAAGGGGTCTAGAGCCTTACTCTGCGTGTGTTTGGCATGACATATCTACCACTATTGAGTGGGTCTAATGGCCCGTTTACATTGTGGGAACATGCTGTGGCAACCCACGCCACTCACAGTTCTACAAATGTTTCCATTACCAACAGAATAGTTTTGCATATATTTCCTGGAAGCTGCTTCAGGAGGTGCTACAAAACCTGTGTACCAGGAACACTCAGGTGAAGCCAGCAGTGATCTCCATCGTGACTGGTCAAACAAATGTATCATCACATCCATAAATAAATCTACCTTAATCTGTGGCTACAACCACAATTTTTAAAAACTGCTGCCAAACCATTGCAAAGAACATTTTGCAGGCCAGTGACATACCTTGAGTGTGTGTATGTGTGTGTGTGTGTGGGTACATCTCCATGTGATCATGATCCTGACTTGACTCTTCTCTATCTCAAGGCCCTTGGGTGTTTGCACCGCAGTTTGCATTCATTGATCAGTGAGTTAAATGTATACCAAACCCACCGACAGCAATGAATGTTTATCGCAGCCATTAGACAGAAAAGAAGGCAAATGCAGCCTCCAGGCAGAGATGTATATGCAAGTGTATATGTGGGGGGGGATGGGAAGAGTAACTCTCGGGGTACAGTCAACGGTCGGTGGTTTCTGTCAGTGTCAAACTCACCGACAGCGTTGAATGTTTCCTGAGGGTACCAGAGGAAAGCTGGTTCTCCTTCACACTTTACTTTGGTTGCTGTCCTTGAAGATCAATACAAGGATGTCTTTCACCTCATTCACGTATTCTTTCTGTGGTTTTATCTTACCAATGATGAACTGGGGAGGAGGGTGTCAGTCCTGGATGCAGAGGCATCTCTCTCTAGAGGTGGCTCTTGCCACTGGACAGAATTCGAACAGCCCTGCTCCACAGTGGCCATCGAACACTGCGTTCAATGAGTGTTGCGTCAGCCTTTGCCATAGGCCGCGGGATGCTGCCTTTGTAATGAATGAATAGTGGTCCACTGCCTGCATCGCGTCGGCATTACGCTGCATCCAGTCCAAGCTCAAAAATCACTGAGATTAAATTCTCCATGGTGAACACATGCATCATACAGTGCATTAAAATAATTAGAGATAAATTGTACATTGTTTTCTGATGTAGGCTATTCACTCACGTTGTAGCAGTTTGACCACGAGCGCAAGTCTGACAAAGATGCTATTCCTAATTATGTACCAGTCAACCTTCCAAAGGTAGATAGATAGATACTTTATTCATCCCCTTGGGGAAATTCAGGTATCCAGTAGCTCACAGTCAAACAGACAGCACAACTGACAGATGTCAAGGACCTATGTCTGGCAGTACATGACCCCTTAACACTCACTAACAACCAGTTAGTTCAAAAGGTAGTTCAAGGTATTTCAGGTATTTCAAAAGGCACAATCAGACAACAAGAAACACCAAACACACAAGAATTTGTAGTCCATCACAGTGTATTATATAGTCTGTGCTCAATACAAAAACCACAGTTAAATTATCCATGAATAAGCTCAACAAAAACTCCTCTTAGTTAAAAAAATACACATTCTTGTATGTGACAAGTGACAGTCTGTGAGCGCGCCCTGTGGAGCAGGTAGAACGGCACCATGGACGCTGATGGCGATGTAACATTGGCAGTGGAGCTCTAGAGTAAGGAGACAAAGTAGGGGGAAGAAAGCCAAAATAAATGACAAGTTCCATTGACTTCAGTCACAGACTGCGGTTGTTGTTATCTTCGTTAGTTGACTGGGCACGGCTGGAGGCACTGGTGGAACAAGAGAATGGACAAGAGAAAGTTCACCCTGAGGCAACCTTTAGTGTTGTTGGCGACTTCAATAGGGCTAATATGAGGAAAGGTTTGCCTAAATATCACCAACACATTAACATTCCTACTCGTGGTGATCACTGGAGTGAGGAATCCATTGCCACTCTGCAGGACTGTTTTGAAACCACAGACTGGCAGATGTTCTGTATTGCAGCTTATGGGGGCATTGATGAATACACAGACTCTGTCTCAGCCCAATTGCATTGATGATGTTGTCCTGAAGGTCAATGTTCCCAAATATCCCAACCAAAAGCCCTGGGTTAATGGTGATGTCCGTCCTAAGCTCAAAGCACGGCCCTCTGCCTATAGCTCTGGGGACCTGGAGGCCATCAGTTACCAAAAGAGCCTACAGGGACAAGTTGGAGTCTAACTACCACAGCTCCGACCCCAGACACATGTGGAGGGGACTGGGCTCCATCACAGACTACAAAAGGAGAAATAACAGTGATGTCCAGCCCGACACCTCTCTTCCCAACAAGCTTAACACCTTCTACGCACGGTTTGAGGCGAGCAACACCATCCCTTCTGTGAGGCTAACTGAGGACCAGGACGACTGCACCCTGACCCTAACTATGGCTGACATGAGGAGTGCCTTTAAAAGAGTAAACCCTTGGAAGTCACCAGGGCCAGATGGCATTCCAGGCCGTGACCTCAGAGCATACGCTGACCAGCTAGCAGAGGTATTCACCTCTATATTCAACCTCACCCTGAACCAGTCTGCATTCCCCTCCTGCCTCAAACAGACCACCATTGTCCCTGTACCTAAGAAACCTTCCATCACCTGCCTGAATGACTACTGCCCTGTGGCACTGACCTCCAGCATCATGAAGTGCTTCGAACGTCAGAATCCACATCTGCTCCACCCTTCCTGACACCCTGGACCCCCTTCAATTCGTATACCACCCCAATAGATCTACGGAAGATGCCATCATTCTGACACTGCACACTGCCCTCTCCCACCTGGATAAAGGAAACACATGAGGATGCTGTTTATAGACTACAGCTCAGCATTCAACACAATTGTGCCCTCCAAGCTTGTTCCTAAGATCAAGATCCTGGGTCTTAACACCTCACTCTGTAACTGGATCGTGGACGTCTTGACGGGCAGACCCCAGGTGATGAGAATGGGCATCCTCACCTCCTCTGCACTGACCTTGAGCACCGGAGCCCCTCAGGGCTGCGTACTCAGTCCCCTCCTGTACGCCCTGTTCACGCATGACTGTGTGGCCACGCGCAGCTCCACCGTCTCCCATAGTCTCCCATCCTGGGTTTGACTCCAACAATGATGAGACTGCCTACAGAGAGGAGTTAGTGTCTTGGTAACTTGGTGTCAGGACAACAACCTCTCTCTCAACATCTGCAATACTAAGGAGATAATCATGGACTTCAGGAAGCGGCAGGGGGGGGGATCACGCTCCCATTCATATCGATGGAGCTGAAGTAGAGAGAGTCTCCTGCTTCAAGTTCCTCTGTGTGTTCATCAACGATGACCTCACCTGGTCCAGGAAATCGGCTGCATTACTGCTCCACCGCGGATTTTTACTTACCACTTTTTAGTGATGTTCACACATCAATCCATCAAGGCAAAGTCCTTGTATGTGCAAATCTACTCGACGAATTAGTCATCCTGTTTGTAAGGACTTTTATTCTCACCTGTGTAATTCGCAGGCTATTCAGCTATTTTTTGTGCATAAATATTCAAATGAAACCCTAACATCCCCACACCACCACCACCAAATGTCTCTCATCTGTAGGAGCAGGAACGTCTGGATCTAGGTTTGTCCCAGCAGCAGAGGGCCCAGGAGGCAGAGAGGCTGATGGTGCTGGGGCGGGTCCGACAGGCAGAAAATGATATCAGCAGTCGTATCAGCAACCTGCTAATGGACAACAACCGGTAGGACAGCAGAGGACTGGCTGTGTATACTTGTGTTTTGGTTGTGTTTGGTGTTTTGGAGGGCTTGGTGGGCGAGTGTGAATGTGTGTGTGAGTCAGGCATTGTGTACATGTGGTGTGTGTGCACCTGCTTATGTGTGTGTGAAGAGCTATGATGTATACCATTAATGTACTTATAAGTTCCAACTAATTGCATTGTATTTGTTTAATCTATTCATCCAGGCAGAAAAAGAGTGCTGAGTTTCTCCAAGGTTTGGAAGAACAACGGTGAGGTTTAAAAAAAAAAAAATAATAATAATAATCATGGATTGATATTAGAGCACTCCCATTCAAATCCATTTCAGATCAAGAGAGTTTAAGGCACTCCAAGACACAGAACCATACAACTATTTCCACTCCACACAATTTGATCTTAATAGAACATTGCCAGGTCAAAATGTAAGAATGAATGTATTGTCCCAAAAACAATGAAATAGCTTCTGTGTATTTTGATAACATATCAAAAAGACAATGTAGGGTTTTTCCAGGATACCGTAGTGACAGTTTTTCTCCATGCAGGATTCATATGGAGCATCTGACTGCTATCACACAGGAAGAAGCCAATTCTCTTAGGAAGAGAGAGGTGGCAGGTAAATGGTCTTTGTCCTCTGTCCTCTTACAGACATTGCACAGAAGCAAATAAAGTCAGTTGGCCAGCAGCCATATTTTGAACGGTAGTGGGACTGGACTAGTGGCTTTTAAATTACCGCTAAGTGTATGGTGTGTAAAACTAAACAAAATTGATAAACACCTATCAGGTCGCGGTGCATTTCCAATAGGAATCAGTAGCACCAGTCACTCACATGGGGAACTGCAGGCATAGCAAAACAAGTGAACCTGATGCAGGCTCTGTTAAACGTCTGGTGTTTAGTGGAACAACAACCCCAACACTAACCCACATACATACACATAACAAAGATCATGGTAGTTTGAACAACTACCTCCACCAACCTCCTTCCAACCTCCCTCACTTTCTCTCCAGTGGCCATGCAGAAGATGTTGTCCGATAGCTGTTCCATGAGCCTCCTGCAGGAGGCGAGTGACTTCCGCAGACAGAGCCTGGTCTCTGAGGCCTGTAGGAGGTTGGACACACACACACACACACACACACACACACACACACACACACACACACTCACCATTTAATCACCACTCTATATTGACAAGTCAGAGCAAATAACTTAAGAATTGGGGCATTACTTCTTTTTTTCTCTGCCCTTGTTGTAGTCTGGAGAGTTTGGATAAGAAGTTTGATCAGGTGCTTTCCCTCCAACTGCTGGACAAGTCCAAAGCCATTGCCCACATCTTACAGGAGGTACACACAAACACCACTTTTGTACACTTCCTGTATTCTGGAAACCATTATGTGATTGGTCACTCCCACATGTGCCACAACTTTGTATTTGGACTAATACTTGGCCCATAAGCATGTGCACTAAAATTTGTGAAATTCTGTCACTCATCATGGTTAGTTCTGTCAGTTATCACGGTACGAAATGTGACAATTGGTCCAAATCACAAGCAGTCTGCAGCAGTCTGTTGATTTGGCCATTTCATGCGGAAAAGTTGCGGTAATTTAGCAGTAATCCTCACTGACTAAACTAAATTAACTAAGAAAAAATGATTTCCAGCACCATGAATCTTCCCTCCCACAACCGGATGTTGTGACATCTAACTAACTTATGTAGGAGAATATCCTTGCAGTATTCTAAAACATACCAAGACTTTTATTGGTATGAGCTGTGATGTGTGCGCCAACATCACTGGTCCTCTTTCTCTTTCCAGTGTGCTGAGGAAGTGTGTTTATTGTAAATGGCATCGGGTCAAATGATGTGAAGGGCCTGCTAGATAAAATACAGTGCGTGTTTGAAAAAATAAAACGTTGCCGTAAAAAGTACCACAGGAAACCGCAACAGTAATGTTGTGAATGAAAAATGGTGAGCAGGTCGTCTTGCTTGTGTTTGTCAAAGAAAACAACCAAATTTTCAGGTGCTTCAAAGACTTCTGGATTTATGCTGTGTTTAACACTAGAAGCGCCGGGCCTGTTGGATGTATATTTTCTGCGTTTTTAGCGGTCACTTGACCGCCCATACAACAGCAGTGGTGCTGATGTGCGATGGCCTCTAGATGGCGCTTCCTGCACACGGGACACTATAGTGACATTCTTGATGTGAGCTACAGGGGAGGAGAGAGGAGGAGCTCCTCTTGATCAGACATGACTTGTGATAATATGTTGGTGCATTGAAGGAGAACTGCAACATTGAAAGGAAGGTCCTGACGGGAGGCTGGCTGTTATTTCATAGTAATAGGAGCGAAATAGCTTCTAACTTCGTTTCTAAAGGTGATTTTGAGATTCTAAAAACACTGGTGTGTAAAAAAACACATATTTAGAAAAAGTCAAGGACGGAGGGTGATATAACATTTTTTAGCGCTGAGATATATATTTTTTAAAATGCTTAGCAGTCAAATGACATGTTCATCCGCGCTTCTGGTATTAAAACATCCGCCACACTTATTCCCTCTCAAAACTGTAAAAATGACATTGCTGTGTAACTTATTGAAATGATGTATGTTAACTATTAACATATGTAGGTTCTTGGAATTCAGTGGTCACTGTTGAGATTTACACAACAGATTTTATGGGCAACACAAAATCTTTTTTTCTGTCCCAAACCTGTTCCCAAATCAGTTCCACTGTTTCTAGCTAGTTGTATTAAATCAGCTACAATGTAGCCAGCACATTCATTTAGAAAGGTGATCAAATATTTGCATTAGAGGTGTCCTGTTATAATGTACATTAAACGCATTAGTGGACACCTTCCAGTCAATCAATCAGTTGTTAGCATGCCTCATTTTTTACAGTATGTCATACGTGCATGTTTTCAATGCATGTCATGTAGAGAATAAGGTACAGCAGCCTGTATTACACTGAATAAAAAATCTCATCAGGAACAAATAACAGTGATTTCGGCATGCCCCCCAGGAGAAAATGTTGTCAATTCTTTCTTTTTCTTTTTTTTTATCAACAATTATACAACAATACAGAACAGAATAATACAAATGGAAATTATATTATAGTTAAGAACTTAAATACATTTTGGGAGAGGTAAAGTGTGCACATAAGATCAGAGGAAGACTACATATTTACATATTTGACCCACCTGGTCCAGAGTTTAACAAAGACTGTTTTCTGAAGACAAAGGGAAAAGTAATCCATAATGTTCCATAATATAAATGTCATGTACTATATCTATCCACTCCTGTATGGTGGGAGGTTCAGGAAGTAACCAACGTCTTGTAATCGCTTTTATACTGTACAAGCTGATATGAAAATACCAAACAGATAATCATTATGTCGCCTTGCCTGCAAATCATCATCCACTAAAAATAATGTGGGAAAACTGCAAGGGTATGTCAGTATTGAGTATGCTTTTTAATACTTTGTGAAACTCTGCCCAAAAAGGTTGTATCACCGGACACTCCCAAAATATATGCCAGTGATTGGCTTCCTGAGACCCACACTGTCTCCAACATTGAGCATCTCCTCCAGCAAAGGTGCTTTCTGTTGTGGTGTAATAAAGAAACAAATAAAGCATTTCCACCTGAACTCCCGCCACACGTGAGAGTTAGTGCACTTCCACTCAATGTCTTTCTACCTGGAGTGGAATGTTGAGTTGCATATGCTAATTAAGGGTTTCATTTGGGCTGTGTAAAAGTAATGTTTAAAATGGGGTAGTGCCATCCCTCCTTCCTCTTTTAAGAGTTGTAGGGTTTTGAATTTAACTCTGGGTTTTTTTCCCCTGCCAAATAAATCTGGAAATGATCTTATTCAATTCAGAAAATTGCTTTGAGGGAATTTCTACAGGGAGTGCTTGAAATAAAAAAAGAAATTGTGGAACAATGTTAATTTTCACAGATTCAATTCTAATGTTGTCAATTCTTACAGCTGAATGCGTTGATCTGATGAAATGAGATGAAAATGGAGAGGCCAGATCTGCAATAATCCAATCATATATCCCTGTGCATGCAGCTTGTTAGAAACTTATAAGAAACATGAACCTACACATGAGCCAACTCATCAACACAAATATATGCTATTACAAACGTAATAGTAAGTACTGGTTTATTTATCCTGTTTGAGGCCTGTACTCAGAACAGACATCAAACATTAGCATTATGCAGATTTCCCCCTGCGGTCCAAAATAGGGTTGGATATAGTTTGAATTGTGTCAATTACGATTCTTATTGGGGAAAATAAGAAATATTTCAAGAACAAAAAATACGTTATTTGCATATTTAGAATAATAACAAACCAAATATACTGAAATATGCGTGTGTGTGTGTGTGTGTGTGTGTGGTCTGAAAGGCAATAACAACAAATTACATTGTTGAAATTACAGTGGGCCTGAGCTCCAAAAGTATATAACCTCTTAAGTACTATATATCTTAAGGAATTGCAAAGGACATAAACCAAACCCACTAGTCTGAATGCACAGAACTACTGAGGCCACGGGCTAATTAAAATACACAGTGATCCCGTCTAGTTTTAATAAAAAACGGTTACAGACGAACTTGGCTCTGGTATACAAATACAGTTAAGGAATAAGGATAAATTAAATCTATTTTAAGCATCAGTAAGAGAACTAAACGCACTTACATATTTGGATTGACGCACGCACTATAAACAAAGAGCATAAACTCGGACAGAGGACACGCAAGGAGAAACTGAAACTAACGTGATGTGTAACTCAACAGTCTACAACGTCCTGCCTCAGTCTAGTCCAGAGGGGCTTTATACACTAAGGGTTCAATAAGTAGATTCCACAGTTTGGAACCATGTAGAGCCATGTGGAACCATGTGGAACCATGTGGAATACTCCATCATCCTCCAGAACGAGATGCAACATGTAGCAGGGGGAGGGGGAGGGGCTTACTGGCTGCCAGTGAGATGTGCATTGCTGAAGAGACAGTGCGATCTTTTATGTTGTTATGAGAGTAAAAAAATATTTTGGGTTCATTCTGAAACTGGGGGTCGCCACAGTTTAGTCAATTAATGGGAAACTGGATTATAAACAGTTACCCGTCAGTATGGCAGATGACCCTGACAGGCGATTTACCTGTCCAAAGGAAATTTTACCCATATTTGATGGGTGGACGGGTGTTCATTTTGGATCCTGGATCTAATTAATAAACAGTTACTTTAAATGTGATCTCCAAATTTCGCTGTGGTAAAGACAGACTGAATTTAAAAAATGTGCATGAATTAAGCAGCCAAAACGAGTTTCCCATCACGTCCTCTCATTGTCCCCTGTAGGAGGAGATGCAGAAAGCAGCCTTCCAGGCCCTGCAGCTGCAGAAGGACAGTGTACATGGCTACATCCGCAACCAGGTCTGTGGGAGCAATTGTTCACAATCTCTGTATGAAGCCACTGACATTCAGCTCACCAACTACCACTTGAAAAAGAGGAATACAAAGTTAAGGACAAACATTTATGTTGTACTTTAACTATAGTCATAGTACAGTCAACTATACTCATTTCAAAACTCTCAAGCAGTTTTCAAAATGCCTTTTAGATATTTTTTTCAAAACTGGTACAAAAATGGTACAATATTCTGATCTCCTTGTGTTTGTTTTTGTATAGATAAAATTGCTATACAGAATGTGATTGTACCAGCGGGTCCAACTCTATTTCAATAAGGGCAGTGTGGGGCTTAAAATCCAGTCTTATTTACCGTTATTAAACTTCTGCCTAAAAACCATAATTAAAAGAAGATGATACTCTAAATACCTTATGTAACAAAATAACACCATATAGTGTCACCATGAACCACGCTCATCCCTCAGCCACAAGGGGGCAACATCCACATCACATCATTCCATTTCCAGGAGTTAATTATTCATTTTCCGCCTCAGCTAGACATTCTATCAGACTTATTATTTAGCATATTTATTCACAGACAGAAATTCATTTTATCAAATCATTCCAAACTCTGTCATCACATGCCTTCCTGTTCAGCTGCTATCTCCCTGCTTCCTGTCAGGTTCATGTTTCTTTTATCTCCATTGTCTCCAGATAAAGCTCATAGAGGGTGAATTAATGCAGCTGACTAAGCTGGAGGTTAAGAGACGCAATCTGGACACTGAGAATCTGCAGGTTGGTATCACTGCTTTATTTCTTTGCTTGTTTTTTTTTCTATTGATTACTCTGCCTTCCTTCGGTTCTCTCCATGTCATTGCACCATGGCAAACATTTCATGTTCCACACACACCAACAAGGTGGAGAAAATGAGCTCATAAAAATGGATTTTTGAAGAACAGTGGTGTAATAATAATTATGGTAATAATATGATCAACAGAATGGACGGTACTCTCCAAACCCCCCACCCAACCAACCAACACTTAACCCCGTTAAGTGGGGTCATCACGACAGCCTCATGTCCCACTTGTCTCTATCTATCACACATTATATAAATTTATATATTTGATATTGATATTCCATATCTAGATATATCTATTCAGCACACTGGACACTATGGATAATACACTACTTGGACGCTCACGGCTATCTACCTCTCACAACACAGTAATATCCTCATATAATTATTTACTTTAATAATCTTTAATATGCACAATATTAAAAATATAAAAATATATAAATAAATATTTTCTAAATATAACACTTAGATATTTACATTGTATGAATTGGTGTGAAAAGCGGAATATTTTGATGTATAATATGTCCATGTACCATTAAAACTAGTAGTAAATAGAACTGGGTAGTAAAACTAGTAGTAAAAACAAATGTGTGTGTAGCTTTAAAAGACAGTGAGAGAATGTCATCTTCTCCATGAATGCCAAGACAATGTTGCATTCAACATTGAGATATTTACATTGTAGTTACATTATTTACATTGTAGTAAACAAGGGAAAGCTGAACATTTTAATGTATATGTAATATGTCTATTTAACGTTAAAACTGTAGGCACATGGACAAGTTAGAAAACAGATTTAAATTGACAACAGTACATGATTCAGTTTTAGAATTTCTGGGAATGGATGTTTTAAAAAATCTCCCATAGTCGGGTGGCCCTTCTGGCATTTGCCCAATTTCCAGATGGCCAATCTGTTTGAGGTTTAACTTTAGCTTAGCTTGGTTGTAGCTACAGCCACGAACAGCACAAATTGTCCTTAACGCCTGAGGGACATTTTCAACATTGAAATGTGACATTGAAAATAAAATGAAGCATATAGTCCATGAAGTGAAAAAGGTTTAATTCATGTCAAGAAATGTAACCCAATCAGGTATTCTGATATAATTAATGTAAAAAAAAACGTATAAGGGTAACTTCAATTTAAAAGGGTAGCTTGTGCAACCTACACTGGGGGTCTTAATATTTGAAACAGTATTTCTTAGCTAGCTGGACATACTGCACTGGAACTCGTTTATATGTAAATTAAATGAATTACTTTTTACCAGAGATTAGCATACTAACAGTTTCAGAAAATGTGCATTGGTCCCAGTAAATTATTTAATGTATGTTGATAAAGTGTCAGTAACAAATAATGAATCAAAAAGGGGGACATTTTAAAGCTACTATATGTAGTTTTATACTTTTAACAGATTATAATTACATTTGTGGGGATTGCATAGTGTAATGGTCATGGGAGAATGGAAAAATCTCAATTCAGATCAGTTTCCTAGAAGCCTTGTATTCACTATGCAATTTTGTCTGCCACCGGGCTGGATTTCGCGGTAAATGTGACATCTCGCTTTACGGCACATAGAATGGTATGGTAATTTTGTTGGCATTTCGACAGACACCACATGATGACAGACAGCAGCAGTTCAACTGCACTGTCATGAATGTAAACAATTGCACTTCAGTTTGGCTTTGCAACAGTTAAAAAGAGGCGCTTTTCCACTTCATGGTAACAGCTCAACTCGACTCTACTCGCTTTTGGTACCAGGTACTTAGTTTTCCACTGCAAATAGTACCCAAGGACCCCCTCAATGTAGCCGGTCGTCATAGCGGCGCATATACTAGAGAAAGACAAAGCAGGTAAAATGGGTTTTGTACCTAAAAAAGTGAGGAGAATTTCTCATTTCTACCATTTTGGATTTAATCCAATGAACAGACTATCAAAACGTACACGGACCACTAGCATTAGACTGTGAATATGTAAAATAAATAGCCATAGCGACTGATAATTACAGAACTGAGGCTGATGATAAACACAAGCAAAAGCTTTAGTCAGTTTAACACCAAGCAAAGCTGACCTGGCAAATGTTGATTTGCAAAGCAGCGAGGAACACAAATTATACAACCACAAGACGATGACAGTTGAATGTAAGTTCATCCACAGTATATACGCTACGTTCACATATGCTTCAAGTGTAGTTATTTAACATTACTGGATTGAATTTGCAGATGGCAGTTATAATTGTGAGCAGTTGGCTAACGTTAAGCCTTAAGTGTTATCATTAGTCAATATAGTGATATTAAAGGTTAAAGGTTAAAATCACGTCAGCTCGCTTGGAACCTCGACGGAGGTGATACCAAAAAAAGTACTAAGTACTATCCACAACTTTTGCCTGATGGAAAACCAAAAAAGGCGAGTGGAGTCGAGTTGAGCCGGTACCATGCGGTGGAAAAACACCAAAATACCACTAGCAAGCTCTAGAGGCTACTATAAGTTACCTATAGTAGCTTTAAATAGATTAAAAAAAAGAAAAAAGCATTTTCAGTTACTGGCAGCTGTCAAATACTGACACCTTCTTGAAACATATGCTATGCTAGAATTGCACTACATAAGGGAATCAGATAGGCCTTTGTGTAACTAAAAAAAGACAAAGTTTGCTAATTGTTCCAAGTTAAGTTGGTAATGGGTTTAGGGGCCCTGATTTCAATTGTTTCATCATGATTTCATCTTTACTCTAGACATCTAGGAGTACAAGGACTTTAAAGCTCTGTAAAACTCTGCTTTGCAAGTAACTAATTAAATCTTTAAATTGTTTGTAAAACTGACTATGAATCCATATGTGATTGATATATTTAACAGGTTAATAAGATGACTTTGACTTCTTAGTTTAATTTAAGCAGCTACAGACATTGTCTTGAAAATGTTTTTTTACATTGCTGTAACAAAGATGACCAAGCTGTTTGTTTGTTTGTTTGTTTGTTTGTTTTTTTTTGTTTGTTTTTTCAAAGCCCAGCAACTACACACTTTTATTTGTTTGCAAAGCTCAGTGGAAAAAAAACAAGCAACACAATGGAAAGAAGAAGATTAAGCTTGTTCACAGAAGAGGCTCTTCCTGTTTTGGTTGACGTACTTCCTTTGTGCCGTACAGATGTGCCATGATAGAACTGTCCTCTTTTCCCCTAGCGGCAGCCACGGGGCTGCCTCGGCATGTGAATGCGCATGTTATGTTGTTAACATATTGTGGCGTTAAGAGTATATTTCAAATTTTATTGGAGGCCATCCCTGGACAGCAGGAAACAATGGAGCTGTCACCTTACTGTCGGATCAAACAAAGTCATTGGAATCAGACATGCCAGCAAAGCGACAGACAAAACAGACTCATATTTCACTGGTTGCTCAAACGTCCAGATACGACGTGCCTATGACCGAATCACAGCCGTGCTGATATACAGTATAACAGCACTCCCTCTCGTGTGATATTGATTAAATAACATATGGTCTAGCATATCAAGGGATATATGTTTGTTGTTTCAGGGAGAAATAAATATACACATTTATCCGTCTTTTTCACGGGCACTGTACTATGTTGTCAATATATTGTGGCGTTGGAGTACGTTTCAAATTGTATTACATAAACATCTCTCCTCTCCCTTTCCAGCCATTATTCAACATTTGAAATTTCACCACATTTTTTCCTAACTGATTTCACACATACAGTACACACCCAGACCTAGGCTACTTGTGTAGCCACTTGGGGATTGATGACATTGATGACAGTATACATTGTCATTTTGGTTCCTCTGTGTGTGTGTGTCTGTGTGTGTCTGTGTGTGCGTATAGGAAGTTCTAGTGGAGCAGCGTTCAGCCCTAAGTGACATGTTGCAGCAGCTGCTGAAACAGAAAGACCAGAGGGAGGTGGAGCTCCGCCAGGTTCTGGTGAGTCTTTAATGAGGTGTCTCCACACAGAGATGCAAAGTGTTTTACAGAGTTAAAACATTAATAATGAATCACATATAACCAAGAAGAAGAATCAAAACAAATGGCAACAAAAACTGACAAGACAGATGTAAAAAAGTAAAAGTGTGTGTGTGTGCATGATTTCGTGTCTTCTAGGCAAAGATGGAACTGAAATCAGAATCAAACCAGCAAAACTACTGGATGATCCAGTACCAGAGGCTGCTAGATGCAAAACCACTATCACTGCGCATGCAGGTAAATAGAACAGGATGAACTACCTAAACTGTTTACTCAAATGGAAAGCACCAGTACTTCTTAGTAGGTAGTAAATTAACCAAGTAAAAGTAAAAGAGTAGCTCACATAAGAGTGCTTAAGTACTTTGCTACTTTCTCTGAAATATCACAGTTAATACATCTTCAGCAACCTTTTCCCTTCTCCCATTCAGGAAGCAGGCCTGGAGGAAGTGTTAGTTAACCTGTTGTGTAAACTGTCGGCTCAACACTACATGCCGATCCTCGCTCACCACCGAGTGACAACTGAGGCCCTGCGCCACATGAACGCTTCTGACCTAAAAAAGGTCCGTCTGTGGCATCATGCCAGTTATTATATTCAAGGGTTAAAATTCATGTTTTACTTTGGTTGATCATTTGGATTCTTTTACCACATAAACATTGATGAAGTCAATTAAAACACTTTTTTTTTTCTTTTTTTTTATAAATTACCTTTTGTATCACTTTTAGTTTACTGTACCTAATTTTGTAATAAATATTAAAGCTGAAACAAAAGGCTAAACACAATTTATGTTTCCAGATTGGCATCAGTGAAGTAGGCATCCAAAAAGCTCTTCTCAACTGGTCGAGGGACCATCCTCCCACAACCCCTGAAGGTAAATCCCTCACACATATGCTTTTATGAGGCATTAATATAGCAGTGTGTAGTAGCAGTTTAAAAAAAGTAACTTTGAACAGTCTTGCTGCATATTTGTCCACTCCTGCCTATTCACATTCACAAAATAAATTAATCAAACGTGCTGGGATGCCACAAGATAATCAGATTAAAACTATTTCCCCTCAACTGCATTTCACAAAAGGTTTAGTTTTGTTATCTAAGTTAAACAAGCTGAATTTTAAGTCTCAACATACTGTTTACAAATACTTGTTTTACCATAGGTCTGCCTTTAAAACCAGGAAAAGACAATATCACGATATTACGACATCCAAAATCTAAGACGATATCTAGTCTCATATCACAATATCGATATAATATCGATATCTTGCCCAGTCCTACCACTGTGAAAGTTAATGATGGATGTCGCTGCAGGCTATAATGTAGTTAAGCCACAGTACTTAGCATACACAGTCAAAAATTCATCACATATAGGCACAGTTTATCACCGAGAGCCTAATTCAATGACAGTTTTGTATGAACATGTAACTAGAGTGAATGATGAAGGTATACCTCAGGGCTCCCACGGCCCTTAAAAATCCTTAAAAGTTTGTGAATTTGAAAAAATGAAAATAAGGATTGGTCCTTTTTGAAAATGGACATTAGTCATTGAAGGTGCTTGAATCTACAGTGAAAATTTTGTGCAAAAATATAAATTGCCAATGTAGAATAATGGAAGCAACCTAAGCCTACATGTTATAATTTGATCTGGATGTCAGAGCACCCATATTTAACGATATCAACCTCCGAGCGAGGTGCTGTCCTCATGACAATGCCCACATACATTTAAAGCTTTCTACTTCTGGTAATGCACCATGTGTAGGCTGTAGAGGCTAGACGTAAGTATTTGATTTAGATAAAGATGGTTATTAACTCTGCCACTTGGTTATATTTCATGTGGCCTTCCCATCTTGCTTCGCCTATCGGACTGCTCTGTGTGCGCGAGATAATTTTATCAATGCACCTATGACTAACCAGTGCTCCGCCCTCCTGCCAGCCTATATAAGCTGGCGTTGACCTTGTACTCACCCTTCCATTCCTTTCACCTGAGGTTTTTGCTTCGCAGCACCTTCTCCTCTTCAGAATAGAACTCTTTGCAGCTTTATGGATATTGATGACATTGCACCCAAACGGCCCTTTTCATGGCCACTCTCCCGCATCTGTGGATCCAACCTGGCATGATGGACCCCTTAGAGTGGGGGGTCCAGAAAGCCGAAGAGATCCCATCTCTCCCGCCACTTCCTTAAGCTTCCGGAGACCGCACCAGGGCAGGGGACCCTCCGGTCAGCACCGTCCTCCTCCAAAGGCTTCCCGCTGGTCTGCCTCTGGGTCAGATAAACGCAGCACCCCTCCAGCCGCAGCTGCCTCTGCTTTGCCGAGCTCCGGCAAACATTTCAAATTGGTGCCTACCTGGGGCCAGCCGCAGCGCTCCAAGAGCCGTAAGTGACTGTCTGAGGGAGCCGGTTAGCCCCCTCGCTCCCAACTAGTTCTGTTTTGTTGGATAATGTCTCTTTGATTGTTGACCATGTCAATAAAATTCAAAGAAAAAAGTGTTAGACCAAACGCAATTACACCTTCCCTCAAATAAGTTATTCATACCAACATCACAGACATGTTCCACCCTCTGCCCCTGAGGTAACAGTCACCTCCAAACACCAACATGGTTGGTGAAACGGCTCTCTGTCCCAGTGAAGGTAGCACTTCTCATAATGCCGGTCTGAGTCACAGCACAACCCCCGCTCGCTGTTTCTCTAGCGGCGCTGGCTATACTTCCATTGAGTATATACTACACAGTATAGTGAGAAAAGTGTCACCTGCCAGAATGGCTAGACAGAACACGGAGGCTGGGACACCCATTACAATTTGCAGCCCCCCCCACCCAACTTTCTTGAGTGTGAATCAGACCGTGCTGTCAGACACGACAGCAGCGTCATTCCTCTCTGCCGAGATACAAACATTGCTTTTGAAACAGGATGTCAGCAGCTTGCTTCACATTCCCCATGAGACGAGTGGTGCTTACGCAGACAGCTCTGACTCCGGTTCGGGGAAGCATCAGTGCACCTTTTTGCTTCCAAGGTGAACACTCACTGTCCCCTATGGTTCTCCATCAGGCCGGGGGACAGTCCTCCACTGGGAGTGGATATGTTCTCCCTGTTCCTGTGGTCGGACGGGCTCCTCTACGCATTTCCCCCCCATCTAACTGATAGACCAATTGTTGGAGAGGGTGAGACAAGGGCAACAGACCCTCATTCTGATAGCGCTGGATTGGGTCTTGGCGCGCTGGTTCCCTGACCTAGTACAACTTCTGGCAGCTCCTCCATGGCCCATCCCATGGTCCCAGGAGGCTTTGTCCCAGGCGCACAGCAGCATTTTTCGACTTCCCATCCTTGGACAGCTGCTGATGGCCTGGTTTCTGAAAGGCTGAGCCTAGAGAGTCGAGGCATCACCTCTGCTGTCATTAAAACCATTCAGATCGCTCGTGCCCCTTCCACTACCACTGTCTGTGCAGGTAAATGGCTCTCTTTTCAATCCTGGTGCGAGGCTAGGTCTCTGGACACGATTTCCTGTCCTCTGGAATCTGTCCTCACTTTTCTCCAGTCACTGTTAGACACTCTTTCTCGACTGTGAAAGTTTATGCATCAGCTATTTCTGACTGCCACCAGGGTTTTGGCGATCAGCCTCTCTTCAGTCACCCTCTGGTTAAGAGCTTTCTGCAAGGTGCCGTAAACCTGTCACGCGCAGTCTAACACCAGAATGGGATCTCCTCTTGGTACTGCATAGCCTTATGAAGGAACCTTTTGAGCGTCTGAACCAGTTTCCTTTGAATAGGTTATCTTTTAAAACAGCCTTTCTCCTGGCCCTCACATCTGCTAAACGTGTCAGCGAGCTGTGTGTTCTGTCAGTCCTGTCTGAATGCTTAACCATTAACAGGGATGGTAGCAGCGCTATCCTCAGGCCTAACCCTCCCCAAGAACATCAGGAGCTCTTTCTTCTCCAGAGACATTTTTCTTAAGGCATTCTGTCCCCCTCCTCATTCGGATGAGAGGGAGAATATGCATCTGCTATGTCCTATCCACGCACTATCTATCTATGTGAGGCACACGGCTGACATTAGAACTACTCGGCAACTGTTTGTGTGTCACAGTCAGCCAGAGTCCGGGCTCTGTCCTATTGGTTGTGTGAGGGGATCTCTCACTGTTACACCCAAGCCAGACAGACTCCACCGGTTGGGATCAGAGCCCACTGTACGCGTGGAGTATTTGCCTCTTTTTAGACGGGTCCTGGTGGAAGACATTTGCGCAGCAGCTTCCTGGTCTTCACCGTGCCCGTTTATCAGATTCTATCTGCTGGACGTGTCGGAGAATTCTCTCTCTCACTCCGTCCTCAGCTCAGGAGTTCCCCCTCATCACTCTAGCTCTCGCTAGGATGAAATACCTCCCGACTCCGCCTCCAGTTGGAGTTATTTATGCATTTTTACACACAGAAATGTCTGTGTTCTTCCCTTGGTGTTACAATTCGTAACTTCCACACTGCATCTCCAGGCATTTTTATATTCCCCTGTTACTTGTTTTGATTAGGACAGATAACATTTTTTTCTTATCTGGGATCAATATTTTTGCATCAGAAAAGCTGTATTTCCTTACAATTCGTAACCTGCATTGTAGGCTATCCTGCTTTTCACCCCTACTGATGTATTAACCTTATGATATTGCCTTTAGGCTTATCTGGTTTCAGTTTAGCCTCCTTCATAGGTTTTTCTGGTCAGCCATTCTCGTTCTGTCCTTGTCGTCAGTTCTGATATATGAGGATGCGTTTTTTACGCACTGGGGACCTTCTGAAGGTTATATTATAACCTATTCTGTCAAGTTTTTTTCCCCAGTTTTGGGTAAGTGGGTCTTTTTGGGTTTTCTACTATATTACTCCTCCCCCTGCTTCTCCTTTTAGGTCTTGAGTGGGGGCATGAATGTTACTTTCTCCTTCTTGGTCTGTTATGGCCAACGGGGTACATTGATCAGGGCTCTGCATCACTTTGCCTTAGTCCAATAGGCAAAGCAAGATGCAAAACCTGCATGAAATATAACGATAGTTATGAAGTATAACTGTAGTTATATGAATGCAAGCAAAGCATCTTGCTTTCCACCCTGCTGGCCCAGGTTCTGAAAGGAACTACCGAAGGGTGAGTACAAGCTCAATGCCAGCTTATATAAGCTGGCAGGAGGGCGGAGCCCTGGTTAGTGATTGGTGTATTAATAAAATCTTTCAGCTGGCTCGCAGAGCAGTCCAATAGGCTCATATAACTAGAGTTATACTTAATAACTATCATTTTCCATTTTGTCCTGTACTAGGAGCCTGTAAGGCCATCCAACAAGAGGAGGAAGAGGAGAGTGCTCCTTCAGCTCCATCCCCTGATTCTCCTTTGCATGCCTTGACCATCGAGATACCCAGCCCTCCGCTCACTCCAGGGACGCCTGTCACTCCCTCTGCCCCCAGCCCTGTTGAGGGACCTGGCAGTGCTGAGTGTGTGGTATGCATGGAGACTGGGGTAAGCAAGACAATGATGCTATCATAAGTGCAATCTACATGTGTAATATTGTGATCGGACACGTAGATACACAGATAGTATACATATACATGTACACCCTTGTGAAGATTATGGATTGAATGAACACACACAGATAAACACTTAACCCTGCCTCAAGAGTACGGTTCTTCCATCAACCACATTTATGCAATTGCCCCCAACCTCTAACCCTTAGGCTAACCCCAAACCTACATGTAATCCTAATGCCAGTGCCAGATGTCTAATTGTATGCCGTTTCTTTTCCGTCAGTCTCGGGTCATCTTCCTGCCATGTGGACACGTGTGCTGCTGTCAGGTGTGCAGCGATGCTCTGCAGAATTGCCCCCTGTGCCGTAGCAACATATCCCAGCGTGTACGCCTCTATCAAAACTAGGACCAACTCATCAACTCGTTCAGAACCACACCATTATTTATGCATGATCATACTGACTGCTGTGATGTCACGTAGTTGCCACATAGGAAAAGCTTTTAGCGAGTCCTTTAAAGGGCTGAGTCACTTTCCTCTATTTACTGTGACGTAGTATGGTGATTCTTTTTTTTTTTTTTTTTTAAGGTGTTGATATACATTTTTTAAATAGTTATGTACTTTTGGTTGTCACTAGCACCCAGAAAAACATTTGAGGTAAACAGTTCTGTTGTGTTTTATTTACTTTTTTAATGATACGATTTTTATTTGTATGATGGCCCAAAGGGATTAAGTCACTCGCGCTTTGATTCAAGATGGACTGTTTTATGCCTTCATGTAACTGCTTAATTGATATGTGCCTTTTCCTGGAAATCTCTTTCCCTACATTTAAAAAAATCTTGTATTGTCCTATATCTGTGTGGTCAGCTAAAGTAAGGGTTGTCAAGCATATGTAAGTGAACTATAACTCAAGCTCAGTGAATGCCATAGCTGTCTGCTGACTAGCTCCACTGTTTTTATTCCACCACTAGTGCATCCTATTGCAAAAGACTCTTAAAGTGCTCTGAATGCCAAAGGCTCCCCCTACCAAGACCCATGTTAAAGCTGCATTGTGCAATATTTTGCCACATTGTGTGATATATTTAATGTTAACATAACATAAAAAGACTGCTATGCAACAGTTTAGTGAAATATGATCTTTGGAACAAGTGTCTTGCCACATTAGATCAGCCTGTGTTGATATTCCTTCTTTTCTAAACCATGTTGACAATCCTCAGCTCATTTCTTAACTCCCAAGAATCTGTTCTCCTGTAGCGTGTGAGGTTGATGGACAGAGGAGAGGAGTGATGGAGAGGTGCTGCAGAGGAGGAGAAAAATCCATCTTGTTTTGAACTGGAACAGCTTGTTGTAATTCCCCTTCACTATCAGTCAGAATAGCACATAGCAACAGGAATATTGCACAATGCTGCTTTAACTGATTCATTCATCTAGAGTATGTATGATGTTTCAATGAATACCATGGCAATGTCGAGATCTTCAGGACACTTCACTCATAAATCCTCTTTTCATCTCGTCCCTTTTTCACAGTTTTTCACAGTTTAAATGCTACAACGTACATATCTATTGACTAACAACATATATTATCTAACCAGTTTGAAGCTACCATCAACCCTCTTCTATCTGTCATTCAAGTGCTCTTACCTTATCGTACTTAGCATGAATTCAGGAAATATTGAATACTATAAACTTAAGAGTCTATAAGTGTACAGGATTCTCATTACATGTAAATCTAAAGTAATTTAATCTGAGATGAAAATGATATTTACGTGTGTATTGTGGTCATATGCTCAGTAAAAAGTTATACGTTCTGCTTTGCAACGTGCCTGTAAAGAGATGCAGGTTCCCTACACATGTCTGGGAAGTACAGACGTACTGTTCCATCCCATTATCAACAAGTCTACACATGTTTATATAGTTGTAGACCCACTGCCATTTAACGTACTGCAATATTGTTGTAACAGGTAATCTTCATATTTAATACTATAATGCTATAATTGTAGCTCATATTGAAAACTGACCAAAACTACAGACAAGAATGTAAAGTCTGTAAAGTATGGTATTTTGAAATAAGAAATATATACCTTGGAAATGACATAATACAGTCTTGAATTAAAAATGAACCTTCGATTAGAGTGCTATATACAGTAACAATTGTGCACGAGTGTTTAATTAAGCACAGTTGTAGCTTTCTAAAAAGTAGGATTCAAATATTGGGTTCTCACACATTTTTCCCTACCTTTTATATTTTTTTGAAGAAATGGCCATTTTGATTTAGGGGTTTGTTATGCTTCGTTCAGTCAGCTTCCTATAATACTATTCTAGTCATGTGATAATCACTCTGGCACTAGATAGGCTACTAGATGATTATCCCCCACCATTTGTTTCACTTTGTAACATGTACATGTTCCATATCATTTTTTGCACAAGCTATATGATATGCTTCATTGTTTTTCAACTTGAAGGTATAATCAGTAAAATGTTTTCTGTAGTGACTAGTATTGGCGACCAGTGGGAATTGCAACATCAGCAAACTTCATTTCTTCCTACACAAGTATCACAAACCCCCTCGCACACCCTAACCCTCCCCGAGACATCTACATCTTTCTTTTTACTATTACTGTGCTACTAGCTGGCAACACAAGCCTTTAGTCTGCGTTTGACATGTTATGTTAGGACTGATTTACATGCAGCGCCTAAAACTCTTGAAAATGTGCTGCTTGCATCTTATTTACCAAGGTCGCGCTATGAAACCCAACCAAGACTTCACACAAAATTAGTTGGCATTTAGTTAATATAATGGATTATCACAACCGTAAAACCGTTGCAGTAGCTTCACTGTTTGATATGGAGAAAAAAAGGATGCATCCTATTTTACAAGACCGCAAAAAATATGGAGAGTATCACCGGTTAATCCGAGAGCTTCCTTTTGAAGGTGAACGGTTCAACTAAAGGCCTAAAGAGCAGTTTGATTTGGATAATTAGTTATTCCGTGTCGCCTGACTTAGGGAGGGTTTTTGGGTCAGAATTAAAATGTAATCATTACATGATAAATGCTTTATTTTTACTGTAGCACTGGGAATATCATGCCACAATTAAATGTAAAAGTGAAAATTAAAATGGATACAGGAAAATTGAAATTGAAAAGACAAAAAAGGCAATTTGAAAATCTAAAGTGAAACAAAAAACGTAAAATCGAAAATTAAAATTGAAAAGAGAAAACGAAAAGATTAAAAATTAAATTGAAAATGTAAAGTCAAATCCAAAAGGTTAAATGACCATTTTCTGTTATCATGTTCTGTTATCACTGTCTCTCATTTGGCTTTTTCCAATCGCCATTTTCATTTTAGAATTGCGTTGTATGTAAATTAGGAGGCGTGGAAGTTGGCCCTTCCATCCATCAAGCAAGCAGGATGTGTCTCAGAAGGGGGGAAGATGTAGTAGCACCTTACAAACACCACGATTCACAAAGGGACAAAGTGTTAGCTCAGCTCTACAGCTTCTCCTGCAACTGTAGTATGGAAAGCCAAGGACTTTCTATATGCAAAAGAATCAAAAATAGCAAAGATATCACCCTGCTTAATAACTACACAAGTGCTTAGTGTAATGGTCACAAAACAAGCATTCAAATGCAATCACAGCTACGGAGTGCAAGATCCAGTGGATCCAGTGGTTCATCAATTTTGCCATCGGTATATTCTCAGCAAAAACATAAACAGTACCATTAACAATATGTTTATGCTTTATTTAGTATGCTCTGGGCAACACAGTTATTCAATAAACAAATATAACTTTTTATAATTTTTTTACAATTATAGATCAAACCTACATTCTCTGCATATTGTTCGGTGCATAGACTACTGTCTATCTGAACCAGAGATTGCAAACTGTGTGCAAAGCAGGCTGTGTGCTGACACTACTTAACAACAAAAAGGAGCGATATCTTAGATTCAAGACAATTTTTTTATTATTATTTGTTTAGAACAAAGTTAACAGCAGGACTGTAGCCAGATGATTAGGCCTACATGTTCAGATATGTGTTAAGAATGGAGTTAACAGCGACATTAGTCTTATATCTTATGTCTTATGTATTACATCTTATGAAAAAGGGGTGTTCAAATTTGTTTATGAAGGTGCTCATTAAAAGGTGCAAAATAAAATGTAACTTTTTTTGGTAACACTTGATTTTATTTCAGAAACATTAATGGTACATGAAAATACATGGTAGTCATGAGAATGTAGGATTTACAGAAAGCATGTGAAGGATTTACTGTTGTTCCCCACCCAATCCAAAGAAAAAATAAATTCATGATTTAAAAATGAATAAATACGTGTATTTAAATTATAATACTTAACATAAACAAATTATAGAAAAATAAACATGTAATTAAAAATACATTTTCAAATAAATAAATAATACAAGAAACAATGCTTTCCTAAAAACTGAAAAAAATTCAAAAAATTTAAAGGGGACCTATTATGCATTTCCTTATTTTCTGTCATATATATAATGTTGCAATATCGGATGTTCATATTAAACATGGCCAAAGGTTCAAATAATGACCTAAATGAATGATAAAGTAATTGCTGTGCACAAAAAGCTCAGGCTTCAGACTGCTCTGAACGCTAGGTTTCAAACAGTTTTTTCTACTTTCTGCACAAGCTCACGTCAACTCGGGACAGATTTCTTTATATGGTCATCTGCTCCTGGCAGTGACAAAAGTTCCCCGGTCAAAGACAATGAGGGAAAGATGATGCATGCACATCTTTACAACAATTTTGTATAATAAATGATTAGTAATAAGTAATCAACTATAACCGACAGTGCAGGGCGATACTATACAGTTGTTTGGCGACAGCAGAATCATTTTAGTAGTTACGTTACCTTTGTTATTTCCAGACAGCAGACGTTTTCCACTTTCCAGTCATCATTTTAATGCATTTTCCACATGTACACCAAACAGAGATGTTCTGCTGTAATCTTTGTTGCTGCGGATGTTCATGCTGTCCACTCTCATATTCTGGATCGGATTCGATCTCGAATATGTACGGTTGGATTTGAGAAGTTGCCATTTCCAATCAAGAATGAGAAATTATATGTTACTTAGTAGGTTTACAGTTTACTTTCTGACCCACACCGGCAAGAGGATGTTGGCCAATCAGAAGAAAGTGGGCTTATAAGGAGGGGGGGCTTCAAGAGACAGGAGCTAATATGGCTCATTTCAGACAGAGGCTGAATAGAGGGGTCAGTATAAGATAAATTAAATTACAGTGATGAGCGGGCCCTTGCCCCTTTGTGCACGTCGGGTTGTGTAGCAGTTACCATGCTGTTACCATAGAGCAATGCCCATGTCCCATCCACTAACATGAAGGGGGCAGGATTTATGATCTATACTGCAGCCAGCCACCAGGGGGCAAA
>OMKK01061063.1:2585-14578 GCA_900302305.1 Polymixia japonica
CTTTGAAATATGAACACCGTTTTCCCTTTGAAACACTTCATGGTCTGTACAATAGATAGATGGATAAACTCACAGTTTAACATCAGACATTTTTCCCTTCCCAAAGACAAAAACATTCTTGCTTCGAAAAAGCAACAGGACGTGTTACTATCGTTCAAGATGGCACTTGAGGTTGACAGTAGTGTGGGTCTTGTCCATGAGGATTGTACAAATAACTAAAAAACAACATTCAGTTCATTGATGCCGTTTCCAGTCTACCAAGCGTCACTCGGGAACCAAATGCGCACCACAGCATGCAACCGTTATCGCACCATGATAATCCTCCATGTTTCCATGGCGACCTTGCACCCAGGTTCAGTTATCACTGGTGATCTATGAGGTGAGAGAGGAGACGGGAGTTAAGTTGAGACCAGAGGATGAAGGTTAATTCTTCAGCCTCATGCACAGTGGAGGAGAGGAGAAAGCAGACGGTCCCTCAGTAACTCGCAGCCAGACACAAATCTGATCAGTTCAGTCAGAGAAAAGGGAAAGAGCAAACTCACACACACATGCACCACGTTAGTTAGCTATATGTGTTCATGCCACCCAGCAAGTACACCCTCTAGCGCTGAAGTTAGCCCCACCATGGGTTCCTTCACTAAAACACTAATAGTTTTTTCCCCCATTGGGTTTTGAATTGATGCAGAAAATAAGCTCTATAGTAAACAAAGGTGTATGATACTCACACGTTTTGTTCAACAAGATAATCTTCACAAATAAACACCGGTTTTAACATTTCTGAAGCAGCAATGCAATCAATACAACTGTTTTAAGGCACATAAAACCATCAAAATTGTTTTATTAAATTGATGCATTTTATCTTGTAGAACAAAACGCGCCATATTGTTATTACTGTTAAGAGTTTTATTGAAGAAACCCATGGTTAAAACACTTCCAGGTCTTAGGACTCAAAACTGGGGTACTCTGTAACCAAAGAGGTTAGTATTGTCGTATTTTAAATTTAAAATAAATTTAAACAAGCATGCAGCGACATGTGTCGGACCTTAGGGGTCCACTCTGGCGGGGGGAGGGGTCGGTGGGACCCCCCAGGGAGCGCCGTTCATCTTCTTCCCTAATCCTGCCGTCGATGAGGAAGAGAGCATCCACATATGGATTATGGTCGGATGTTAAAATGTGCACTAAAAAATATATATATAACTCAAGGTGGAGGCCAAAATACTCAATACTAAGCATTAAACATGATTAGTCTATACCCTTATAGATATTTGTATACATTTGCTGATGTTATGTATCAAGCCAGTGTCTTACATTTCTTTGCTGAACTGCTATTGTTATTCAGTCAGTTATTCAGACAGTCTTGTGTTTACGTACCATTGGCGTTGCAGCAAGGCTCAGTGGTCTCCCAGTTCATGGCTTTCTGGACAGCCTTCTTCCAGCGAGCAAAGCGGAACTCGCTCTCTGAATGGGATGAAGGCAGTCAGTCAGTCAAAACGTTTTCAAAGAGAATTTTCCAAAATTCCAAAATTGTTTTGGAATCAATGACAGCATCATCCACCAGGGGGCAGTGTTAGCAAAAACAAATAAAAACTGAAATAGCTGTTGCCCACTGGAAAAAAATGGTTTTGTTTTTGACAATCAGTGCATTATTCAAGTCACGTGTCCACTTAGCCGGACTGTTTTAGTATCCGTCAAGCCAATTTATGCACCAACCGACTTGTTCAATCCAGATATGTTAATTTTCTCGAGTTAGGTTTTCGTACCGTCAGAGTTAATCTGTGGCTCATATTTCTCAGACACAATGTCCGGCAGGTGACCGGGACTCAGGCTCCAGACCTCCACCCCCTCCGCTGCTCCCGCGGCCATGGCAGCTCCCAGGGCGGTGGTCTCAGACATGGTGGGCCGCACTGCAGGAGCACACGCACAGGAAGTTAACACCAGACAAAAAGGGGTACATTTTGCCTGTTGTTGGTAGATTTATCTAGTTTACCAGACTACGTACTCTCCATATCTTTTGGTAATTTCCTAATAACTATATTTTGTTACCACCTAGTTTCCTAGTAAATACCAGGAAATTAGGGGATTGTAAAATAAATGGTTATTAAATTATCTTTTGTCGGTGAACTAGTGGCTTGGATTCCATTATTTACTTTGGACAGTGGATGAAAAAGTAACAAGTAATGTCTTGTAGCCGACACACACAATAAAAACAAACATGGATGAAGTTCGACATCACAGAGGCAACTGATGTCTAATGTTTGTGTACTCAGTTTCACACACAAATAAACCAATTTGTTCTCATTGTCCTTGAGGTGCCTACATCAGACTGAAGGTTCATTCAGTTGTTTAAAAGTCAGAGTGGAAAGCGAGAGAGAAAGCGGGATTAAAGTCCACGCTCAGGTCATTACATGTTTGATCCTTGTCAATACGTTTACACAAACGATTAACTCGCATTGACAAATAGATTTCTACATTTCAAAAGCCGTTATCGGGTCTGTCATAAAACTGTCAATGTTCCTGTCTCTCAACCTTGCGTTGTGGTGATGTTTTGACGCTTTTTAGGTTTTTATAAGTTTGTCCGAGATCACGTGCTGCTGTTTGTTTCGCCTTAATGAGACTCAGCTGGTCAAAATTGACAACATTAAAAATGTATTTATTGTGAACGTTGGCGTGCTCGTCCATGAATGAATATGCGTGTCCTCTCACCCACGGGCATGCAGAGTATGTCAGCTTGCAGTTGCATCAGTAGTCTGTTGGAGGTCATGCCCCCATCCACCTGCAGCTGACTGAGAGGGATCCCACTGTCCTGGTTCATCGCATCCAGGATCTGACGCACACACATGAGACATTATCAGTATAAATCAGTGTTGTTCCACTGCACAATGTCATGTGGACTTCATTTGAAGTAAAGAAAATAAGTCACATTTTGATAAGGAATACAACTTTCACTTCCTTTTATTACGTAGATACTGCCGATGAATGGACGTGATTTACACTGAACATGAACTCTCACCTCTCTGGTCTGAAAGCAGACGGCCTCCAGGGCAGCGAAAGCCAGGTGGTTTCTGTTGGTGAACTGAGTCAGTCCACAGATGATTCTAGAAGACAAGGCAAGTTGTTATTGAGTCATGAGGTATGTTAACTGATCAGAGTTTAATCAGCATTTGAGTAATCCTGGTCAGACAATCAGGTCCTGTTCAGAGTAAAGATTGCATCCATAGTGACATGTGTACATAGTACCACAGTGTAGGTCAGTAGGTATATGGCTAGGAGCCAGCGCCTGTCCCTGGAACAAGTTGTCATTACACTAGTAAACATTTATACAGGCTCTTGTCTACTAGTAGCTTTAAAAGGCACAATTCCGTACTAATCCGCAATTGTTTTTTTAAGTGCTGCCTTGTTGGGAAAGAATTACAACAATGTTGTTGTTTTGGTTCGCACGTTGCCTCAGTCAACGTCAGCCATCTTTCGCTTAGTGAGTTTCAGTAGTAAATACAGAGGAGTTCCCCGTGTTTGGAAGCATTTCGCCTAACAGAAAACTTTTAAAAGCCACTCAAACAGAAGTGGAGCGATGTGACAATCGTGGATTGTGTCTTTAATGTACACAGTTGGTTTTAATGTAAGTGGTCCCTGAAGGTCAGAAGGTTAATGCTTGTCAATACCCCGAGACAAAATGACGCAGAGGAATACTGGAGAGGTTTGTAATATCTTGTCCTCAGAACTCGCCATAACCGACCGCTGTCAGAGTTTGCAGGATCCTATTTAGGTCAGGCCAAATGAGGTCTGTAAAACGCACAGGAATGTTAATTAGAGAGTTCAGCTCGTGTAGTGTTTGGTTGGGATGAAAACCTGCCATGACACGACCGGACAACACTGCCTAAAACCACGTCCAGACAGGGGGCAACGTATCGCTGAGGTTGCTGGTGATAACAGCTCAGCTCCTGTGTTTTGTTGCTTCCTCCATGTAATTCTGAGGCGCAACAACATTTTAGCATAGTAAGGATAGAAATAATCAATGCATTTATTGGTATTCATCGGGTTTGCTGTGTGTACTCCTGCAGCAAGACATTATATAAAATCGAGAAGTCACAGATTGTGATGACCAACTTCTCATCCATGTTGCTTTGACAGCGCGGATGGGAACCGAAATTCTGTTTGTCGTTTCAGCGGGGAAGGTAAAAAGTCAAACACTTGAATCCGATTGGATATTGCCGGGAGATATCATATCGCCCCGCAGGTTATGAATTTCTCAACTTTCTACACGTGGCCGAATCGCCTCCCATCTCCCGGTTTCTCTCGCCCTCATAGAAAACGAACAGAGTTTCCTTCCTCGTGCGAAGGCAGGGTTAGTGTCGGGAGGTTTGGCTGTCTCACCCTCGTGCGCTGGGCTCCCAGTAGGGGGCGTACAGCCCAGAGAAGGCCGGCACGAAGTAACAGCCGTAAGACGTGCCCGCCGCAGCCGCTAGTTTCTCTGAATTCAGGAGAGAGGAAGAGAAAACATACAGGAGGGAGAGAAAGAGACAAAGAGGAAGGTTGTTCTTTAACCAGTATTTCATCTTACTATGTCAACAATAAATGAAAGTTGCTACAGTCTGCATCTGAAGACTTTCAATCCAAAGTGAGACGTCCTCCATTGTGGAAATCACAACGCTGAGTGATGTTGAATTAAAACAAATTAATTTTAGTGAAGTTATTAGCTATCCTGAGACCTTTGTTTATACAACCAAGAGTTTGGATCAGGACATGATCCACTCTACTTTCGCAGAATAAATCAGTTGTCAGTTCCAGATAAAACATTTTCCTCTAAATGGATGTGAAACCATTTCAAATGGCTGAGCTGGACACAGGATCTGGATCTGGATGAGACCGGTGATGTTAATGTAGAGGAAACGGTGTAGGTACCTATCTCGGAGGTCGACTGGACAATCCCCATGTTATCCTTCAGCCATCGTACCACCGCACCCGCTATGGCCACTGAACCCTGGGAGGGAGACACGTGACAGACGGTCACTTATCAGCACTACGCAAACCAGTTAAAAACCAGACTGAAAAAAATCTTTAAATCATAATGGGGAAGAAATGAGAAGGACAGACATCCAGACCAAGCACAGTCACACACAGTCATATAACAAACAGCCATGTACACACCTCTAGTGCATAACAAGGACGCTGGTCCTTCCCCATCTTGTAGGCAACTGTAGTCAGCAGGCCGTGGTCCGACATAACAGGCTGGAAGAACGAGGGAAGAGAAAAACAGAAAGAGACAGAAACAAACAAACAAAGAAGATCAATATGATTAAAAAAACAACAACAACAACATGAGAGTATGATTGAAAGATGTGAGGTTTTAGGTGGGACGACTTGACGTCTTACCGTGACCCCTGTGTTTCTGAGCAAGAAGCATCCGGTCCCGTACCTTTACACAACGACACAAAGGACGCAGTCAGGGGAAAGAATAGATCCATTTTTTTCCACTGATGTCATTCTTTAAACACAATCACTCATCGTTGACAGTCATCCCTCAGAATATGACGCCCCAAAATGACACAGCCCACAGCCTTAGTTACAATGAACCAGTAGGACCGGTTCGGCAAAGAGACGGGTTGGGACACACAGTTTTAGGAAAAAAGTGTGGAAAACAACACTTTACCTGCTCATCATCCTAACCTGAACTACAATTCTACACACATTTGCCAAATTTTAATGTAGTGTGCCAACGTTGCCTTACTAGTTGAACACCAAGACCACCACAATAGGAAATAAGACATTTTCCACAGATTTTATTTATGCCCAATGCATTTTTCAGGTGTTAACTAATGACCCAGCCTGACTCCAGTGTTATGTAACATCGGGGCTGTTGTTTCCATTGTAGTAAACAATGTTATTAGAAGCAGACTGGGGATAATGGTGGCGACCCAAAACCATGCAACCATCTTCAACAGCACATGGAGACGATTATTACGCCACGTACGTACTATCAAAGAAAAATCACAGTACATTATATGAATGAAGTATGCCGTTCCTACAAGATAAGTAACATAACGGCAGGTCCCGGAGCTTTGACGAGAACAGGTCTTACGTGTTTTTGGCCTGGCCTTCCTTGAAGCACATCTGACCGACCAAGGCAGCCGACTGGTCACCTAGACACTGACACGAGAGGAAGAGGCCGTCAGTCGATCATTCGTGCGTGGAAACGAGCGACAACAAGCGTGCGTTTCCCCGCGCACGTGAGCGCGCGCCTACGCCACAGTCCACGTTCACTCACAACACACAAGTTCCGCTCAACCCTTCCTTGTGTCTTTTTGTCTCGGGTACAAACATGTGCAACCAACCATGTCGTTTAGTAAATAAACGATTGAACTGAACTAACAGCATGCAGTTACGTAATAGGGAAACTCCTTACCCCGGAGATCGGCACTCCCGTGAGAGAGCTGGATTTCTGGAAGGAAGAAAACAGAAAAGACACATGTTTAGGTTCGGGCTGAATGATCCGGGACGGAGTAGTATCGAGCTGTGCGCATCCGTTCGACACCACCGTTCCTGAAACGCACCAAGGAGGTGTTTACATTTGACATTGTACGCATTCAGGAAGATGATCTCATTCACTAAAAACTTTCTAAACCTGTTGTGCGGGAAATCTAAGAATTGGAGCAGCAGAGAATCAGTGGAGGAACTAATTCATATTTTGTGTTACTCTTCTCGTTTAATACTTCATAATTTTGCTTGTATCGTGTCGCTTTATGTCCCTTACGCACCAACCTCTCCACGTCGCTTTCCTTGTATGCGCAAATATACTCAGCAATAACAGGAATTCCGATTCCAAAGTGATTCAGTAACTTGCTCAAGGGCACTTGGGTGTGTTAATTATTTTGAGAACTTGGCCTTTCTAGTATTTTTAACCACTAGTCTTGCCTACCAGGGATTCACTCAGAATAGTACATCTTGGTGGCATCTTCTGATTCTCACGTTACCTTCCACATGAACAGAATAGCTTGAATGGAGCTTTTGTCCATAGTCAGCCATGGAAGAGGTCTACAGAAAGTATAAGCGTTTGTGCGTGTGATTGAGTTTGAGCAGCTTATATTCAAGAATATGGACCGGTCCGCTAAAATAAGGATTTGTTTTGTTATTCTGATGTTTTAATGATACTAAGGCTTAGTTCCATTGTGGTCTGATAAAAAGTAGTGGCAGCCAGTATCATTTCCTCTAAGTGACCATCTTCCAGGTCCTCTGTTAAGGTCCTGACAGAGATGATTGGTTGGATAGATAGATGGTGGTTGTAGACAGCATGAGCTGCATGTCACTTTAGGTCCAAGTGGTTCTGGACAGGCGGTATGGGAGACTGTGAGGAGAGGTTTGTGGTCGTAGATGACAGCCGTTTTGAGGACAAGTAGTAGACATTTTGGGGACAAAACAGTGACACAGAAGATGGCAGGAATTAAAGAAACGGCCAGTTCTGGACACAGGGCAAGGTGCATGTTGCATAGACATTGAACAGAGTTCACCGTAGCGTGGTCAAGAGAGATAAGACACACACAGACAAACAAACACCCACAAACACACAGGCACACACAGAATATGACGTATTTTGAGCAGAGCTTCCCAAATTGCAGCAAGAGCAAATGTCTGTGATAAATGCCCGGCAATCTTTTTTAAAGGTGCTATCTATAAGATCAAAACATTACTGACCTCTAGCGCTGGTGAGGTGAACTACACTAACAAACCAAAGTACGGCTTGTATCCTCCTCCAGCACACACCCTCTGTCATCTTGTGGTAGTTCTCCTAGCTTCAAGCTTTCAGACCATCACCATTATACGATATCTTACCATACAATGTGGTACTTTTTATTTGGTTTTAACATATTACAGATAGCACCTTTAAATCAATATGATGATAATGACTGTTTTAATAAATAAATAAATACAATTTGCTGGCCAAGATCCAAACAACACTCAAAACCTAGTATATGGCTGGACTGTGTGTGGTCAATTTGCGAAATTGTGGCCAAAAGCCTTGTCGCTAGAGGGCTTTTAATTTGAAATGGATTGGCCAATGAGGAAACTCCAACACTTGGCCGACCAATGGTGTAACTTCATCACTCAGTCAGTGAGTACCGCTAGCCTAGCTATGAAATTAGGCCGCTGTTGGCACGTAAACAGCTTGGCTGTTAAGGCTATTATCTCATCCTCATTGCAGAGGATTAAGGCATAGATGAAAAATCATTCAATATGAAATCAAGAATCATACCCTGGTTTTTTCCCCCCTCAATCAATGATTGTCTTCAGATATTTAGTCTTACCAGGAAATTCAATATCACAATAACACCATAACACATTAAGGTGAGATAAGTTGTGAGATACTGGCTTGAACTCTTTTTACAACTTCCCCATTAGATTATCTGCAATTCTGAGAAATATAACACTGGATCTTATCGGGTTATATCAGGGTAATTGTAATCAAAATATTTTACAACTCCATTCACCACAATCTTAATGACAGGCTTTTATGATTCTACTTAGTCTATGTATGTTTTTTATTGGTCTATTCAATAGAAAGGGATTGTAACTCTATGAGGCCAACTCCGACTCCAACAAACACTACCATGGATACACCCAGATGCACACACACACACACACACACACACACACACACACACACACACACACTGTGTGTTGTCTGAACGTACCATCAAGCCGTATATTTCAGAAGAACTCCGGACTTTTGGGAGAATTTCCATCGGGACATCAAAGTACCTAGATGCAGAATATTAATATATTATATTAGTACACACATACAGCGCTGGCTGCAATAGGAAATAAGAGATGATTTCACTGTGCGCATGAACTTCACAACCAAGCGTGTGTTTGGTGTTGGCAGGTGTTTACTAGCTAGTTATCTCAATGGCTAACAGAAATAAAAGTCAACTGTTTGATAAAACAACAAACACACACAGTGATGCAATCACATCCTGTGTGTGTGTTTACTAGCTAGTTATCTAGATGGCTAACACAAACAAAAGCCTCATCAGCTGTTACACAAAACAACAAAAACACACAGTGATGCAATCACTCTCTCTCATTCTTTGTACTGTTAAGGAATTTGAGGTCCTGTTGTCAACTGTGCCATGTGTGTGTGTGTGTGTGTGTGTGTGCTTGCATGGGACCCTGTACCTGCAGAGTTCAGGATCCCACTCCATGGTGTGGATGTTAAACAGCATGGTGCGGCTGGCGTTCGAGACGTCTGTACAGTGGACCCCTCCGTTCTTCCCCCCTGTTAGACACTGAGGAGAGATGCAACAATATATAAGAGACAAACGGACAGACCAACTGAACGGACGGGGACCGGGAACCGCCCAGAACAACCACCTGGATTCAAGGAACCTCTCGCCAAAGAGAGACTTTCAATAATGCAAATGCTGTTACTCAGTCGTCATCTAAAGCCAGATTTTGATGACGCTTTTAAAACAAAACAACACAAAATACGTCTCGCACTACAGTTCAATGGGCTGAATATAAGAGACACGTTTTTAAATAGTAGTTGAAAATGATTCTTAGTGTTCGTTTAAACCGGCGAGGAACATTAGATGAATGGGGTTTACTGCAATTCTGATAGCGTCAAGTAAATTGTCAGTCACAGAAAAGTGCACAACACTGACCTCTGTATAACAAGGTCACATTCAAATACTTTCCTGGGATTTGTCTCAATTTTCTGGCAAACACTGTACTGTCCTATGTGACAAACCCTAGACGTAAACACTATTTGACCCGGGTCTCGGAGCCTCATCGGGGTCTCGAGCGGCTTTCCTACCCAGATGATCCAGGAGTCCACCGTGCCGAACATGGCCCGCCGGCTCAGCACCGCCTGATGCACCTCCTCCACGTTGTCCAGGAGCCAGCGCAGCTTCACGGCGCTGAAGTAGGTGCTGATCGGCAGGCCCGTCTTGTGCTGGGGAGGGGAGAGGGGATGGACGAGGGACAGAGGCCACCAGGGAACGGGGGTTAAGAGGAATGTTACCACACTGGACGGTACATCAACGGAATGTAGAAGGTACAGAGGAGCGGTTTTCCCAAATCAAGATATTTTGCTGTACTCTAAACTGGCTGCTGTGACATGGCATTAAATGTGGGTAAAATGTTAATCTCATCTTATTCACCGTTTGTAAATAGAGACACACATTCTGAATTTCTGATTGGAAAGTGAAGGTCACTATCAAAATACATTCACGGTCGTATCAATTTCAAGATTTTTTGTCAGACAAAATGGGAACGTACAGTATTTGAGGATGTATTTGAGGAGTATTCAAATCTTTTTAAATATTCTGATCAATTTCAGTTCACTTTTTTTCCTTAAAAACGGATGTCTAGCGTTTTAAAAATAAACCCTCCAAAATAAAGTCAGAATTTATAACCAGTAGTCGTCTCTGGTTTATTTTATGCATCTGCAGGCTGAGTTTGGGGCGGAGGTAGAGCGGGGTCGTCTAGTAATTAGAAGGTTCCTGGTTCGATCCCCGGCTCCTCCACAGAGCGTGTTGAAGTGTCATTGAGCAAGATACTGAACCCCTAACTGCTCCTGATGAGCAGGTTGGCACCTTGCATGGCAGCCTCTGTTATCAGTGTATGAATGTGTGTGAATGTGAGGCATGTGTTGTAAAGCGCTTTGAGTGGTCGGTAGACTAGGAAAGCGTTATATAAATGCAGTCCATTTTCCAATTTACACTCAAAATCGATAAAAGAAAAAGGCTTCATTGTCCATCGTCTCCTCTCACCTTGAGGTGGTTCTTGTTCCTGCCCGGGGCCTTGTTGATGAGCCGCTCCACTGTCGACTGCGTGCGCAGGTCCAACCAAACTACAGACACACCAATCAGAGCCACGAGTACTTAGTAACCAGGGACAAACATTATTTTAATGATCAAATTATTCAAGGCTCAATGTGAATAAAATCCCTCATCCTTTTACCATTTATTTTACTGTGATCTGGGTGATATCATGATGTCAGTAAGGTACGGGAGTTCACTTCCTGTTTTGTGGAGGGGCAGTGTGTGGTTTCTAATCAATGCTCAGCCGCTTTCTGAGGTTCCGGTTGGTGTTTCTACCTGCTATAATGGTATTTCCCATATGGCACATTAAGCGTGGCACTGTTTGAGGAGATTGAGTTTATAATTTCAGATGGACTGAGAGCCTTAGGACACACCAGCTCATGCATTTGCCAGACGCTGTCGACCGTGTGCGCAGGTCCAGACAATAAATTAAGTTCCAACGGTACAAATATTTCCTCTCTTCCTTTTTCAGTTCATTGCATGGGATGCATGTGTAAGGTAACCATGGCAACATTTGTTCATTATAAAAAGTCAACAGGGAGGAGTAGCTTTTACTTTGAGTACTTTTTAAGTGAGCTACTTTTTACTTTTACTTGAGCACAATTCCAGTCGAGTAACGGTACATATATTTCAGTACTCTTTACACCTCTTGTCCTTGACACACATCCCATCACACCCTAAAACTGTAGAGAATACATAGCCCACAGCTATGGAGCCAAGAACCAGTAGCACCAGTTGTGCAGAGAGATGAATGTTGGTGATTATGGGCGAGTACAGATACAGGTAGAGAGAGCGAGTGTGTGTCACACCTCACCCGTTACCAAAGGGGTGCTCGGGTGATTTGACGGGGATGGATCCTTCATGTCGGCAGAATTTCTCCCAAATGCTTCCAGTGTCGTTTATGATTAGCTGTGATCGATGGCTGGCATAGCCGCACATCCATAAAGCTTAACTTCACAAACTACTCCGAAAATAGAGCTTATATACATTTCTTACTTATTGCTTTTTCAGTTACTTAGCTAACTGGGTATGTCTGCTTCTTCAAACATCCCCCCCTGAGTACATCCATACATTAATGAGCCACATACCGGTCACATTCCAGCTGAATAGCTGAATAGTCCAACCTCCAGACAAGACAACAGGCCCGGCAGAAACTAAAGATCTCGGGGGGGGGGGGGG
>OMKK01061073.1:0-13335 GCA_900302305.1 Polymixia japonica
CCCGCACCTCTACTTTAAAATGTCTTCCGTCTGTTTGTTTTTCCAACCACTTATTCTACGACAAAACTGTTTCTTTGTTGCGATTTGAGTGAGACATTAGCTACGTATCGATTACGTTCGATTCCGCTGTGTAATTTGACGTTACTCTGCGTATGTCGTTTGGATGAAAGAGCAAGAACATAACAGGAACAAGTCGTAAACAACGACTCCTTTTCAAATAAACATCACGCCCAGTTGTACTGTACGTTGCACACTGTGAACCCTACATACAGACTTTTGAAACACAGTCTGCTGTGGCATATGCTGTACACACAGCATCTCATTCATATTCTAAAAGCCGTTTAGTTTACTCTGGCTCAACCGCGTGGCTAGGCCATAATGTGTATTTTATTGCTTTAAAAGGACTGCACATGAAAGTGCAACTGATGGACAACACAGAGGCAGAGGAGCTAACTGGGTTGTTTGTAGGTCACATTAGCGCTGCATCAGAAAGGAAACATACATTGTTATTATTGTTATCTGTTTTATAATATTCGAACACGCTGCAGAACACGCGAACAAAACAATAACGGCTTTTATTTGCGTGGTTTTCCGCACAAAGGCGGCATCGGTTTATCGTTCTTTGTCTGTTTGTTTGTTTCTGTTTTGCTTTTCTTTTTTTTTTTTTTGCTTTTTTCAGTTATTCAAAATTGATGACTGATGAGTCACACTAGTCAAAGAGGCTGGATAATCAGCTGAAGTCCTCGTAGGACTGAACAGTGCTGGTGATTAGTTCAGCACACCATCATGTGAGGAAAATGTGCCTCTACCCTCCTCAGGAGGTAATGAGCTCAAATCCAGAGCTGAACTACCATTAATCAGACATTCAATCAATAGGTACAAGAGACAAAATGGATGACTTCTGGAATCTGTAGCGTAGAGTCAACATACATTAACCGCTCCAACCAGACACTGACAACCGCACTGCTGTTTACAAGCCCCCCCTGTACCAACATAATAAAATAAAATATATGTGTTCACGACTTTAAATATTGATATGTCCTGCGGAAAGGTCTGGGTGGAACCGTGCATGCAGAACCTCTTAAAACGGGCTCCGGTCCTGCATTACTGTAAAAAAACGCTTTTATTGCGCGCCGCGCAAATGACGATTCTCCTTCGAGGTTAATGTGAGATCCGATTCGTACGACTCAAGCACTGAGTTATACTGTTTTATTTAGCGTGTGGTTAAACCTCTATTCTGGTTATGTGCAGTTATGCGAGGAGACGTCGTCAGCGCGGTGAGCGTTTAGGACAGCTACAGCAGCCATTCTCAGCACTGTTCAAAAGCTGTGATGATGCACAACGCAGGTGTCTCAATTCAAGACATGAACAAGACTGCAAGACTTGAATTTTGTGACAGGAGAAAGGCACTGTTTTTGTGTGCACCTGTGTGTGTGTGTGTGTCTGTGTGTGTATCAGAGTGTGTCTGTGTGTGTGTGTGTGTGTGTGAGAAGTAGAGAGTGCTAATACACAGAAGTGTCTTTTGGGAAATACACAGTTCACAAGATATGCAGAGTAAATACATGCAGGATATCAGAGAAGTAGCAGAAGTATTTGGCATCGAGATACTTCCTCGGCCTCGTCTTGTACTTATTCTTGAATGTGTTTTAAGGATTGCTGCGTGTTACTAAACACACCAAAATCATGTTGTCTTTTCTCAACCCGGCGCAAATCCCTACCCTACCTACCGTAAACCTCAGACGAAATCGTTCGCGTATCCTGATGTACGGCTCTCTCTGACAGCGACGACGCAGAGAACCAAGGCTTTGACCTACATTGTTACTCCGAGATAAAAGTCAGAGTCGGAGCTGTTTCCATTCGCAATCAATCGGGGAGTGACCTTGTGGGCGACCTTGTGGGTGACCTTGTGGGTCCAGCCCAGACGGAGGCTTTGCACTCAGATGAGCGTCGATTGACAACCGACTGCAGTCAACAGGGATGTGAAGATCTCCATGAAGATCTCCATGTCCACGTAACATGTTCCTGTCGCCTTGTCGGTCTCTTGTTGGTCACGCTGGAGCAGCTCTCACGTCACGTCACGTCACGTCACGTCACGTCACGTCACGTCAGGAGTGATTTGTTTAGTTTTGCATGTTGAGATTCCACGTCGCCAGGCTGTGGTTACGTTTGTCACGCCGACGCGATTTTTGCGATCTGATTCTAACGGGTGTATTTATATGTGATCGGCGCGTGTCCCGCTTGGCCCGGATGTAACTGTCGGGCGTCTCCTTCCTCCTTTGTAGATATTTAAATAAATGTTTTGTTTTATGTTTTCTGCATTACTTGGCGTCCAGCCTCTGCGTTTCATTAGTACGTGCGTCATCGCCGGACAGCGGTTTCTTCGACCTGAAAGCACGATGTGAGTCTGAGCGCTTCCCTGTCTGGTTTTCAACATCCCACAGCGATGCGAGCAGAATATGAGTTTTATGCATCGAGGGCTGTCACTGCGTCCCTGCACAAACGGCATGATAAAACAGGCATTAAATGACCCGGTATGATAGTACTAGCTTGCGCACGTACATAACATAACCCGAGATTATTGGATTAATTAATGTAAATGATGTTTTAAAATGCAATTTAACATTTAAAACAGTCTGTTTTTATGTATTATTAATCATTTTCTTTCAAATAGCCCTTCTCATATATTAAATCAATCTTGTGCAATTATTGACTAGCATATGAAATGAATGTCATTCAGCATCCAGTCTGGTGGTCCTCTGATCGCCACAGGCTGCCATTATGTATTCACACAGTATGCATGAATAAAGTCATCTGTAATGCTTGACTGTGTACGTTACAGAATATCAGCGCGCTCTTATGAAAAGCACTTGAATCATGTAAGATATCTGATATTTGCATTTCAACAATTCTCTGTGATTATCAGTTCCCAGCTCATTCCGACTGCTTATATTGTCACAATTTGACCAAAGATTTAACAAACGCTCCCCCTGATACCTAAAGTATCACCTGCGATTTGTATTATGTTTAGTGCGCCGTGACCAGCTTTTTTGAGCAGGCCTGGCGTCAGAGCGTAGAGAGAATACTGTACGTCTGGAAGTGGAGTGCATCTCTCCCACCTCCATCGCTCTTCATCGACATTCCAGCCCTTGGCGTTACCGCAGTTCTGGAACGACTCACTTCGGGTACCAGATAAAAACATTTCTTTTATTTTTAAAAACAGCTTCTCGGGGGTGTGGTTATGAGCCGAGAAGAAACATGGACAGGCGTGCAAAACAGCGCAGGACGTCTGATCAAATGCGCCCCCCCCTCCACGGCACCCCATCCTCTGAACCGTTGCTCTTAAAAACTGGGTGATGGATACCGCAAAGTGTAGTTTTTACCGCCCGGTTTAAATTACGCCTGTAGGAAGGAGAGAGAGAGAGAGAGAGAGAGAGGGGGACGGAGAGGCAGAGGGAGACAGAAGACGCTGAATAATGTAGTGTGGATTCACAGCCGTACGATGTGTCTCATGCGGTTAGGCCTCAAATGCTATATTATCATTTAGCCTTTCCTGATAAGACATATTTTTCTATCGAAGAAATTCAGCTGCTCAACAAACCCTTTAACACCCGACACGTGAGTCATACTCTGCGCAGAACAACTGACATACAGCCTGTCAATCACAATCATTTTGGAGATTTAAGTAATAATGTTGGAACGTTGCGTACAGTACCACACCAGCCCTAGCTTAAAACATCAGATAAACTCAACTTATGAGACGAGAATGTGGTCATTTGAACAACCAACTATTTCCATCTGTATTTTCATTTAATTTACTTGTCCTTTACTTAACCAGGTAAGTCCCAGGGAGAGGTCCAAGAGAGGCCCGACCAAGAGAAGCAACAAGCAGCTCACAGTTCACAACATAAACTACGACACAAAAGACACAACTCCAATAAAACAACAAATTACACATCGATCGCCTGGACAGTGTAGCGGGTAGCGAGATGCACCGCGGGCGTCTGCAGGAGGAAGCCTCTTCTGAGTGAGAACGTCTGTCAGATCAGGGAGAGGGTGCATTTTTATTGAGATAAAGGTGTTACATTTTATGCCAGACACTTTCATGTTTTCCTTCTCCGCTGCCTCGCTAAGACGCTGGACCAGAAAAGGAAAAACCACGGGGTAAAGCATGATTATACACAGGGGAAGTCAGAAAGGTGCATTATGACTTTTTTTTTTTCTTTCAGGAAAGTAGCTCGTGTAATGATGGTGAAAAATTGTCCATTTCCTTCTGGGTCTATTAAGCCGAATATCAATATGGAAATTATGTATTAACCAGGAACAATATTTCAATGTATTTCCCCTTGTGTGTGTGTGTGTGTGTGTGCGCGTGTGCGTGCATATTTATGTATGTATGCAGGCATGCGCTGTTCTGTGTGGGGGTCTGTAACGCTCAGGTTGATGTAACGTGATTGACATAAATATTGTTTTAATATTTGTATACCGCCCAGATCATGAGACACTTCATTATCTGGTGTTAAAGGTTAATTTCACTATCTAACATTAAAAAAAACAACAACATTCTACATTCCAGCGCCTTCTAAATTTAATAAGTGCATCATTCGCAAACATACAGTCATAAAAGATATCAATAATGCATCAGTCTGAATTTGAACTGCTTCATGTAGCAGAAATTCATCAAAGTCAGCAAACGGGAGGGAGAAACAGACTCTTTTTCAAATCGCCAAGGATCTGTTCAATGAGCCATGTTGATAAGTCATTTATTCTCTTATTTCCCAAGTAACTGTATAGTTTGTAAATGCTTGGATGTGTTTGGTCAAACAGTCACATCAGGAGGGGCTTATAAATACAGACCAAGCTACAGCGAGGAGCTGATTGATTTTCTGTGCTGCATTTTCATTGTTTTTTCTGCCTAAAGATTTTGGCAACGACCTACATATTTTCGAGGCTTGGATCGAACGCTTAAGTAACAGCGTTATACGAGCGCGTCACGGTGTCGTGTGAGCATGTCATCTTGGTTTTTCGGGAAAAGCAGTCTCATCAAGGATCGTGTCACACGATTTTACGAGATACAAGACAACGTTGTGCGGGTTAAACCGCCCATTAAGCTTTAACATGGCAATGAACCATAAATCCATGCTGTGCATCATTGGATCACTGGATCAAATATACCAGTGTGCCCATACAGAGATCAACTCACCATAACACGTGGCTCACCGTAACAACGTTTATGACCTCACCGAAGGAACAAAGATCAACAACATCCAAATTACAACGTAGCTCAAAGCAGCCGCGGTCATTAAAAACGACCTTGACACGTGTCCGAACCTGAACGTAAACACCCTACGAATGACAGTACGCAGGTTTCGTTACAGATACAGAAGGAGAAGCAGAAGAAGAAGGCAGAGATCTCCCCCGAGGTTCGTCTGTCTAATGCCTCTTCCTTTGCCATGCCTTTCTCAATTAAAACAAAGATGTCACTAGCTGATAGAGCACAATAGAAATGCTTAAGGTGCCTTTGTAATTGTGAGCATGTGTGTGTGTGTGTGTGTGTGTGCGTGTGTGTGTCAGTCTGTGCGTCTGTTCAAACCACTGTTTTTAATCAGTGTTATGGATAGTTTTAATTTGGCAATGCTTAATATCCCCGTCCCCATTACACTCAGATAGTGTTTAAGTTGCAAAATTGAATTTTTAAAATGAGTCATTGCAACCGCAGCACGCATCAGTAGCACAGATAATTCAAGTTGAAAAATAACACGTCGTTTCTGCGCCGTTCCCCGGCCAAGGAGGACGGATAAGAGGCGGCGGAGAAGAGTTTGTACATCACGTTTGTAAAAGTATTATAACCGCGCACTGTCAACCTCGAATAAGAACGGTAATTAGATAGAGGACAAACATTGCTTTGTGAAGCTGCGGTGCCTCCAGGCAGACCGGAAGATTTCACGTGGGATTTTTTGGGGGTTTTTTCATTATAAAGGTTAACAGATTAACAAAACACAGTAAACAAGGGAATAAAAAGACATTATTTGAAGTGTGTATTAGTTGCGTTTTAAATCCTTCAAGCAACAGAGCTGCACAGTTCAGTCGTTGCATCGAGCTTATCGAGGAGTGTGATATTTCTACACGAACAGTCTTGAGGTGAACTCCGCTACTGGAAGGAGCAGCGTTATGTCGCGCCAGCGTCATATCACGTAAGTCAACGTGAACGTGGAACGGCATCGCTGACCTCACCGCCCGTCACGGCGTCGTCCAAGCCGCGTCAACACGGCCGCTGGATGTTCAGAGGAATCCACTGCAGATACTTTCACCTGAAAACCGGTCTGCTCTGGAAAAGTCTCAGGCAGATGCGTCAATGTCAAACCACTAAGGTCAGCCAAACTAAACTGACTTCCACCGATTCGCAGCGGAATTTCGGTTGATTAAAGGGGACATGTTATGCGTTTCCTATATATTTATAATGCTACAATGTCGGATGTTCATATTAAACGTGTCAAATAATGAGCTAAACGAATGATAAAGTAATCCCTGTGAGCAAAAAGCTCAGGCTTCAGACTGCTCTGAACACTAGTTTTCAAACATTTTTTTCTACTTTCTGTACGAGCTGATGTCAACTCAGGACAGATTTCTTTATATGGTCATCTGCTCCAGGCAGTGACCCAAGTTACCCGTTCAAAGACAATGAGGAAAACTATATATATAACTATAACTGACAGTACAGGGAGATGCTATACAGTCGTTTGGCAACAGCAGAATAACATTTTAGTAGTTGTGTTACCTTTGTTATTTCCTGACAGCAGACATTTTCCACACGTACACCAAACAGAGACGTCTTGCAGTAATCTTTGTTGCTGCAGAAGTTGCCAATTTCCAATCAAGAACGAAATTCTATGTTACTTAGTAGGTTCACGGTTTCACTTTCACTTTCCTCACCGACAAGAGGATGTTGGCCAATCAGAAGAAAGTGGGGCTTTAGGGAGGGGGGGCCTTAAAGAGACAGGAGCTAATACGGTTTGTTTCAGACAGAGGCTGAACAGAGGGGCTGCATAAAGGGCCAGTATAAGATAAATAAGGACTTTTTTGAACTGTGAATCATGCAAAGCTACTCTAGTAGAGTCCCAGGATAAACATAAACAGTTGAAACTAGCAAAATATGACTCCTTTAAGCGCGAGTTAGTCAAAAGCCCGAGTGAAACCGCTTCCACCTCTGACCCCGGAGCTTTGTTTAGTCGATTCTTTATTTATCGTGTATTATAGCCTTCCCCCGCGCGGTCTGTGTCATTGCGTGGTGTTACTGCTTGCGGTTGGTAATTGCACAGAGAACAGGAAGGAGTGGGCCGCGATGTACTGACACGCAGCGATGAAGGGGGGGGGGGAGACGTCAGTGGCAGGAAGAACATGAACGGGGAGACTGTTGTGACGCGCGTGGCCCGGATATTTGACAACAGATGGAGACAACGCTGTAGTGTTCCAGCTCTTCATTAGGAAAGCTGTCAGCTGAGGCCCGTGTACCTGGTACCTGTGTTGATAGCTGGCACATAATGTTCCTGGTTGCATGTCACCTTTGAAAAATTAAAGCATTTTTCTCATCTGCTTGCTCCCCGTCATTTAATTAGAGGAGAAGCAACACACATACTCATTACTCTCTTCTTGCCTTCATCCCAAATAGCCATCATTTATTTTGGCGAAATATCATTACTTTGCACGACCGATAAGCCAAATGTCTGCACAAGAATGCATAAAATGCAGTGTGTGAAAATAAACCTCCTGCTCAATATTGATATAGGATTTTTTTTTGTCGTGGGAATTAGGGTTCATTTTTGCGAAATTACTATCAGGTTGGCATCAACAGTCAACCATATAATATGGACACTGAACAGAAATTTGTTACTAGCTAATTGATGTGATTAATCTGACCTTGAGCCTCTCTTCCTTGGGAGATTCATCCACCCTGCCTGGATGATAAATACTTCTTCTATGCCTGTACAGTACAGTGGGATATGACTGTCTACATTAAGATGTAGTACCATGGTAATCTGAAGGTTTATTCATAGTGTTTCCAAGGTGCATCAATCAAAGGTGCCCTGGAGGGTAAGCTTATGATATAATATTGCATCACACGTGTGGGTAAATCTCTTAAAACATCTCCAGGTGGTGTCTGAAATAGGGTTTTGTGACAATACACTTCCACTTTGGGGAAGATCAGGTGCAAGCGTCACTCAGTTTATAATCTAAACTGATTCTGTGAAAGGCTAATCGATGGCATCCGATTTGCATATAAATTATTGTGAAGTCTCTGGTGAACTATGACTCTCAATCTGATTTACCAGCTATGGAATAGCATGAGGATCCAGGAATCCAATAACAGGCGTTTTACGGAAGGAAAATCCATCCAGAAGAGGAGGAGAGGACCTCTTACTTTTTCAGTTTTTTTTTTAATTGTATGTCACCTGTTCAGGTCATTTTATTTACCTCAATAGATGGAGCACGGCTCTGCAAGGACGGGGCTCGGTTCAGTTCGGTTTGGTTCAGTATTTATCAAACACTTCGCTTTTTACTTCAAATGTGATGATTGATAAGGTACTATGGCGTAAACTCTAGCCAATTAATTATCTGTTGACCCCGCGGTTGTTTACAAACATACTCATAAATAACACTATCTAAAGCCATTGAAATCATAACAGTAACATGGATAGTTTATGGTTTATACCTGCCCATTATTTACTTAAAAAACAAAACGAAAACAATAAAACCACTTCCTGTCTACGTAAACATCTTTATTCATTGTATTTGGTATCTATGTGCCAAATGTGTTATGGATCCAAGTAACTCAATAGATAACCAATTACCATGAATGCAGAGGTTCATCAATCTTACTTAGGAAGGGCAGTTACAATCCTAAAAGTGCTGATGCACCTTCCTCAGAGAGTGATATACTATTAATGGTAACTGTGTATAATGGCTTCCTTCAACACGTCCATTCATTTCAACAACTAGCTGAATAAATCAGTCCAGGTGAAGATGCACTGTGCTGATTACCTTGTTAGCAGCTCTGTCATTTGTGTTTATTTAAGTATTGAGGACCTTTCAGTCAATGCCGCAGAGCAATGCAGTGATTGATGATGTTTGGATGATGTGAGCACATGTCAATAATTCCCAAGTCTTTCACGTAATCAATGGCTGCTATTTCATCAAACCTGTCTGTTAGTAGCGTGATTGCTACAGAGATGCTATTGTGAAACGTCTATCCATGCCACTAAGATGTCCATGTGTTAATAATTATTAAGTCATTGATAAGTTAATCATTATTATTAGTATTAGTATTAGTAGTTCACTGTGTGCATTGGAGGCAGGAGTCTTAACGTAAACACAACGCGCGTCATGTTAAGAAAATGTCCTCCCTCCACAAAACGGTTAAAATATATTTTGTTTTTGTCATTGTTCTCTTCAGACCATTAATTTATGCAATTTATTTTCTAATGAGTCCAATTAGATTTGGATTACAAAAGGGCTGGCAAGTTTAATTAATCTGTGATGGATAATTGCCCCAGATCATTAGAAACTTTCTCCTCTGTACAGGATGCACTCGTATAAAATCAAGATAGTGCAAAAGACATCATATGTTCTGGTTTATTAATTCCCAACTTTGAGCAAATTAGGGTTGAATTAACTAAAACAGTATGAATATTAACTATATCATAATATTTGCCAGACGGTGTTGGTTGTATACGAGGACCATTTAATACACTTCTACTTTATAAGGTCAGTACCGAGCAAGATGGCTTGTAGGGGAAGACATCGCAGAATGTTTCTAATGCGTGTCCATCTTCAGTGCAGTGTTTGCCTATGGTGATGATTTGACAAATCAGATAATGTCACACTGGTTCTGGTTAATTCCATGCTAAGTAGGCCAGGTCTGCATGGGGATAACTAGTCCCATGAAGCCATGTTTGATGATATAGTACTAACACCCCCAAGGCATTTACCACACACATAATTACAGTAAGGAATGTCTTCAAGGATATTATGGATTTTATACAACAGCTAACAATGCCTTTATACTGAGATGTTTTCTATGAAGTAGTATACACAATGTAATTATTATTTTTTAATAATAATAAGACGAAAACAAGTGAATTTGCAAACTAGCTCCCTGGTCACCACAAAACTGGCATAGAAACAGGAGAGCCAATTATGAGCATATTTTGGTGTTTTCAACAGTCAGATAGTTAGACTGAAACTATTCATTGTATAATACACTTAAGGACAAGTTAATACATTTAAAGCTACTATGTGTGATATTCTGCCTCTACCGATAGCGAAGGGGAATTACAACAACAAGCCGTTATAGTTCAGAACAAGCTGGACGTTTCTCCTCCCCTGCAGCACCTCTCCATTGGTCCTCTCCCCTGTCCATCAAAAACCTCACACACTACAGGTGAACAGATGGGAGGAGTTTAGAGACGGACAGCGATGTAAACATGGTTTAGATAAGAGGGAATATCAACACACTGACCGACCTGCAGTGACAGACTGTGCTGTGAAGATTACATCTCCCTGAACCTTCACATAGCACTTAAGCTGTTTAACATAAAATAACAGAATTTTTTCTCATAGATTTAAAGTCATCATTCAATATAGACACCTTTTCCCAACATGGGATCACATACACCTAAAACCTGATTCCTTATTGATTGGTTTGTTCGTTTTGCTTACTTATATACTTACTTTCTAATTTAACAGTAATTGTAAAAGGTGAATGGTTTATTTTTGCAGATAAACCGGTTATCTCATTACATGTAAACCATATTTTCCCCCCATGAACGAGTCCCATAGTCTTGATTTAATATCATACCACGATGTGTGTGAAACCACAGACGCTGACAGTTCTTTTCTCCCGAGGCATTTTTACAATTAGTTTGTTTGACGTGACCCAGAGTATCACTTTTGGATTCATAAATTCAAAATAACTAGGAGTCATACTATTTGCTTCCTGTCTGTCTTCTTGAGCGTTCCAGATAGTAGCATTATGTTGTTCACAAATGGAAATGGACAGCCCCTGCTGGCAGCATTATCTTTTGACAGATGCTCTTTAGATTATTGAAGTTTTCTTTGACAGGATACACGCAGGGTGGTCAGCAATCACTGCTTCATTTTCGGTCCCATTTCCCAGCTGAATTCGATAGGCTGATAGAATGTGGACGCGTTGTGATTGCACTGGATGTGCATCCGAGGCCAGCTGTACATTACTAGGCATCCCCCGTGTCAGTGGAACAGGATCATAAATAAATATTCACCAGCAACGATGACGGTTACTTTTGAGGGGTTCTAATGACTTGGTTTTGAATACGGTTTGTGACCTTTGTGTCGTATTATATTTACATAAACCGCTCCCCCCTTTTTCCACCGGTTGTTTTCCACAGGTGTGATATCTAATCTCGAGAAGAAATACAAACTAACAACAAATATCCACCTTAACGGGTCATATAGTTGAATATTTACTAAAAACAAAACAAACTGCCGATGGAATGACATAATTCCACGAAATGTTTACTTCCTGGTTCTTTACTCGCGGAACAAAAGCAAAGATGGTGAATATATATGATGAATATATACTATGTGCGCTGCATATTTCTTTCTAAAGATGTTTAGTGGTACTTTAGTATTTCATAATGTATTTACGTTATTAAACTGGACACTGGGTATCTTCTTGCTCTCCATGCAGCAGATATGTAACACGACTGACAGCATTTTCTTCATACCTTCTAACGTAGTGTAACGAATGAGTTTTTAATTTCAGCACGGGTCGAATGTAAACAAACTCTCAGCAGCTAAATAAACATGACGTGTTCTTCTCTCTGCGTGGTCGCCGCCTGTTTCTGTGACCAGCAACCTTGTACTTGTGGGCTATTATCAAACCAAATATCTCTCTTTTTTTTTTTTACCTACAACTGCTGAGGTAGTGGTTGGAAACCCAAGGAGGGGACTAGACGTGTACCAATAGACACTACCGACTGTAGTGGAGGCAGCTGTGTGGGAGAAGTGGAAAAAATGGTTCTCCAATATCACCATAGAGACCTCCGGGATGGTGGGATCGTCATTGGACGCATGCTGGTCCGCTACACCGAGGCGATTGGCTGAACCCAAATCTTCCGTGGCGACACCAGATGATTGGCAAGGGCAACGAGAAAGATAACTCCTGCTCCTTATGTAAAATGACCTATCGTTAATTATTCATACACCTTGATAAGATATCTTATTTTTAGACCCTCTTTAAATCTCCCTAGTGTGACCTTTGTTGGCACCAAGGAAACAGTAAGCCTTTCATAATATGTATTGCACTCTAAATTCATGGGGAACTAACAAATATAAACAGCAGTTCATTCTTTATTCAGTGAGTGCGCTTTTTTTTTGAAAATGTGACTCTAGCTGTATTGTAATTGCAATATATTAACAACATTGGCAACAGTTCATAGGACATTAAAGATGTAGCATTCATGAATGAGTTTATATTTTTAAAAAGATAACTGTCATGATATATGACAGTTTTTTATTTGCAGAGGCAATAGATGAAAGGAACTGAGAACGCAGTCCAAAGAATTCTATCTTTAACTTCAATTTTACTAAAAATAGTGGAAGATTATTTGCTTGTCTTTCTGTAAATAAAATTATGACTCATCCTGCACTTTAGGGTGTAAATGTTTATTGACATCTCTGAACAAGATTTAAGTGTGCTGCATTGGGGGAGTTTGTGAAGAACAATAACATGTAAAAGCCGTACAAGTTTATTTCAGCTAGTTAAAAAAAATAAATACATAAATAAATAAATTAAAAAAACACACCATGCTCCCAGGGAGCTACAGCCAGTGTGGTTAGATAAATATTTTTATCACTGATTTATTTTTAGTGGAACCTTTTTAAAAAAAAAAAAAACACTATCAGTACCGTGTCTTCAGGTGTAATTTATTTATTTATTTATTTCGAAACATGTATAAAACTAAAACAGAAACAAAATAGTAATAAGTTACAGGTGTGAATGGTGGAACGTAGGCAAGACAGAAGAAAAAAAAACTTAGAGAAGATAGGATGGTAAAGTTCATCAGCGGTCCACATCATTCAGTCATGGAGGGAGGCGTTCTCCGTCTGGCTGCGCTGACCCTTCATTACCGGCCATAGTGAACCGCTGGTGATGATAATGAATGCCTTGTGGACCTGTCAAATGGCAAGTACCCAAAGAAGAAAGAATTACAATTAAATCAGTAGAACAGCCACTGTGTGTGTGTGTGTGTGTGTGTGTGTGTGTGTGTGTGTGTGTGTGTGTGTGTGTGTGTGTGTGTG
>OMKK01061168.1:0-24182 GCA_900302305.1 Polymixia japonica
AACCCCCCCCAAAAAATAACACAGGTAAGCCCCACCCATCCCCCACCCACACACAATATTTACCTATGAGCTTTAAAGATGTCTCAGTCTGAGATTTTTGCTCATTTATATTTCACCATCTATCTTACATGAACTTTATGCTTATTTTAGGACAATCAACTACTGCACACCCCACTCACTTTTACCAGACTGGCTGCAGAACCATGCATGTAAACCCATTCTATCAATTCCCCAGCTCTATGTGTTCTCCTTGGGTCCTATAAGGCACATGATCCAAATTAAGTGATGCAGCCCAAACTGCGCTGCCTAATTTGTGAGCCATTGGGACCAGAATAGTAATTAATTCCATAGGACCTTGGGAACATAGATATGGTCCCGTTATGGTGTATGAACCCATTTATATCAGATGACCACGGTATCACAAGTACATAAAAATAAATGTTATTTTGGCAGGATTGATGTCTTGTATGATTATTGGATCTTTCTACAGAAAGGATTCACTTTATCACAGGACATCTGAGAGGGGATGTCCTGTGATACGGATTGCAGATGTAACTTCTATTTTCAACCCAAAAATATGTCTACTGCACTGTATTTCCTTACAATTCCCTACACGGTAGCAACACCGCTGTTGAATGGAAATGGAAGTTGTCACCTGATGGTAAAAGTTGGTTTGGTTTGGCTCAGCACCGGGTTGGGAAGTTGCCTGGTGGGAATGCACGTGGCTGGCACATTGTTCTGCAGATTCTGAGAGGCCCTTAGCTCTCTCTCTCTCTCTCTCTCTCTCTCTCTGTCTCTCATCTTCCGGAGTGATGCTGTCTGTGTTACTAGACTGTAACTGTAACTTGAGCAATTTTCTCTTCGATCTATGTAACAGCCTTTAAGCTTACTAGTGGATTTCACTAACGACGACCCTTCTAGCAGATGATGGTTTTACCTAACTGACGATTCTAAAAAAGCCTAGGTAGACTTTCCATATTATAACATACATTTCTCCTCAATTACCATACACACAGAATGTCAGGTCTTTGTTATACACCCAGCAGCGGAATTTACTTTACCTAGCAACTTGTGATTTATGTTAATTCCTGGAGGGGGTTTATTGCCTTAGGGCTCCAACACGTGTTCATTATCTTAACTAAGGGTTGATTATTTTAGCTATCTGAAAAGTTTAAACACTTATATTGTAATATATTCAAATCAGTTAATGTTTGAATTTATGGACACAGTATTCATCCCTGTTCTCAAACTGGATACACAGATTTGAAACAACTATCCCTTCAGAAGATGCATACAACACCACACAAGACGTTAAAACACTCTTTGAAAAAAGAGAAATCACTCTGAAAATTGCTGTGTGACGTCAGCAAAGCATGCACCTCTGAGCTCTGCATCGGGAATGAGCGCCTTACTTCCTCTGTTCACACAGTCCAGCTTCGCTTTTATTAAGATATGAAGTATTTTACATGAGTAGCCCACCGGTATTTAATATGTACTGATAACCGAAAACAGAGGTCTGGGATTAGGTGTGTTTTCTGTGCTTGTTCATGACATGGATCTCTATAGACAGCAAGCTAACTATATTAGCCTTGTTTGTAGCCTACTTTGCATGTATTCTACAGGTAACCTTATCTGGAGAACTCAGCTAGTCTAACATTACTCGCCATTCACAATTTTTGTATTTCGTTCGTTTCATATTCTTTTAATTTTTCAAATAAACAATTTAAAATAACTTACCCTGTACTTACCCTGTACGCTATTTCTAATTCAATTTCATGACAGTAGCTGTGCGGTGTTGTATGGTTAACCTGCTTGCATGGTAGTGACTGAGTCTGGTTGCCAGTCAGAGTTGCACTGTGTTTCTAAACAGAAGTGTGTGGCTGCTGTGTAGGGAAGTGAACCAGGTTGACTTTGACAGACTACTGATAAACTCTGACTGTATGTAACAGTAACTACCACAGCAAAGTGCTGTAAATGCTACAGGGCCAAGGATACAGGGCCAACCCATGATTTTCATTACCTGGTTCTTTTAAGTAAATCAAATAAAAATAGCAAGGAACTGAAGCTGCATTTAAATGTCAGAATGTAAAGTTAAATTCATCAAGCATGACGTGGGTTTGATCTTGTGTACTTTAGTCCATTGGTTCTGCAGGCTGTATCCAGCAGATGGCTGCAGGTAGAACTGTGAACATCAGGCAACACAACATGCATACTCATGAAGTTGGTGTATGCTGTTTGGCTTCAGTCAAGCTTGGGAGAAATGTAAACATAATAAGATTGAATGAGCAGATGTGCTTGGGGAAACCTGCCTAGTAATAACAGAAGTGATGACATCTTTATCTTTAATACAAACTTAAATCAAGTTAGTATCACTAGTCTAGCAACTTCTTGGAATAGTGTTGGAATAGTGACATGGAAATTAGAGTTGCTAGCAAACGTCTGGGCGTGCGGGAATACGTAAGCAGACACTACTGCGCATGGCAGATGGGCCATTGGGTCAAGGATTGCAGCTCTGCATCCATTTTTTCATCCACTGTGACCATACTGTAGGCCTAAATGCACATCAGCCTATTATTATGCTTTACCTGTGAATACTAACTATGTGAGTGGTCGATGCTCTTATCATGAAAATAGTTTGTAAATCTGGCTTTCCTATGAGCCGCTGTTGTATGTAGCCTATATTTTTTGTATGTTTTCTTTTTTAATTTAACCTTTGTTTATACAGGGGGAGTCTCACTGAGAGCGATGCTCTCTTTTTCAGGAGTGCCCTGTTCACATTCACAGACATTCATACCTGGAAGCTGACCAGTACAGCCACAATCTGATCTGCTGGCCACTGATCAGCTCCACTGGAGCAGTTGGGGTTAAGGGCCTTGCTCAAGGGCACCTCAGTGGTGGTAATGAGGGAGGGGCAAGCGCTGCCTTTTTCACTTTCCCCACCCAGATTTATCCTGCCGGTTCCGGGGATTGAACCGACGACCTTCTGGTCACAAGCTCGCTTCTCTAACCTTTAGGCCACCACTGCCCCTACTTACATGATTATTGTTCCTTTCATATACATATATTGCATGTTCATCAAAGTGTACAACTTATTTTTTAAGGGCCATATTCATGCACGAAAACATGCACAACCAATGTATATTTTACAGCATATATCATTTGTACAGATCTTTTTCAAATAGGTTTACACTCTATTTATTTTTCTATGTTAGCCTAAGGAAAACATACATTGTAATAGCCTGAGGTTGTTATCACACCTAGCTATGTTGGCCTAAGGAGAACAGCTTGAGGTTATGATAGAAGAAGAGTGGCAGCAGCTACGATGGCTAATAATTTAATATTTAGCCCACAGTAAAAATGTTACACAAATAGTAGGATGTAGGATTCATGACTTTTTTACATCTACATTTTAAAAGTGATTAAAAGATACCATACCTGGAAATTCCAACAATTACCTGCTGTAGTAGCTGAAGTCCAGCTCTGTAACGCTCTGTAATTTATTGTTAGATAGACATAGAGAAGGGGCTTGTGGGTAACCGTCCCTCCCAGAGGCTTGCTGAGCAGCTGACGTGGACACTTCCGAAATCCTAAAGGCCAGGATATACTTAAGCGAAGGTACACACGTCTCTGCATATAGAGTGTGTTTGACCTTTGGGTTAGTGTTTTTTGCAATGTGAGGAAATGATGTACTAACTAAGGGTTTGACAGGCTACAACACTACAATCACGTGCCCAAAATTGTGATTATGCCGCAAACTACATGAACTGAACGTAAACCATCAACGAAAACCAATCATCCGCCTTCAATTTATTTGTCATCAAATGCTTGAGTGCTCATTTGTGTAGGCTACTGTCAACTGAACAAATAGTGAACAAAACAATCGATCCATCTAAAACGGGGGTGGAATAAAGTTACATACAAAGACAACATGGGGTCTGTTATCTACTAACATCATGATTTTATCTGTAAAATATGAATGTTTCAAAAAAAAAAAAAATTCAGACATTGGCTCATATGAGACAAGCTGCTGCACAGCCTAGCCTACTGGCCTATATGGCTGCAGGCTCAAGTTAAAAAAAACTACCTGGTCATAGAACTACTCAAAGTACTATTTACATGGTGTTTACACAGGCCTGTAGTCTACAGCAATCTGGTGGAACTTGAAATATACTTCATTCAAGTTTTCAGTGTTTTTAAGTGTATATACTGTATAGCCTGTCTTCCCCTAAAAGGTGGAATTATTATTTCATTAATAATGGTAATTAGACGTAGTAGCAAGCAAGATGAAAATGAAATACTATACTATATAAAATACTACTACTACTACTAATAAACTTTATTCGTATAGCACCTTTCAAAACAAAGGTGCTTTACAGAAACGGTAAAATCACTAAAATTCTGATTTGCCTTGTGTTGGATTATTTGGGTTTATCCCTGATAACTGTACCTTTTATGCATAATAATGCAAAAGAAATTCAATCTGATTTTCAACATCTACCAAAAGACAGGATCTGATGTAAGTACTTCATCCATTTAGGTTGAGTAGAACCCTTGTTTGGATGTTAGAGGAAAGGAGAGTGAATGAGAGTATTGGGGTCATGAAGTGAGGAGCTCCCAGCGCAGATGTTTAGTTGAATTAGGCCCGTAGCACCTCCAGAGGGCTCATCAACAAATTCTGGCTTCACAGAACCAATCCTCTCCACACCCGCTGTTGACACTCATCGGATATACTCAACTACACTACACTTACACTATACTGAGAGAGGGAGAGAGAGAAACAAACACATGCAGGTAGCTGAAACATGGGTGGAGTCAAAGGGTGTATAAAAATGCGTACCTCGCTCTGTTGGCAACTATAGCTGGACTTGCAGCACAGAACATTCAGTAAAAATGTGGACCGTAACACGGCTAACTTTTGCGCTATGTCTGGTTTTCCTTGTTGGTGAGTACTCATTTTACAGTATTATTAATATCCTTATCATATGTCACCACACATATTCTGCAAAAACAGGAGGCTTTTTTCTATTGCCTTATGAGCAAATGTTGCAGATATGAATTTACATGTCATTACCTATTTTTTTTTACAGTTTTGGCACAAGGAGAGGCCATGCCTGGCGCCATAGTGGTAAGATATACATTTAGTGGCACCTGCTTTTTGGTACATTTTAATCGTACATTTTTAAGTGTAATTTGTTTACTTTCCAACAGCCTGACTGTTCACAACACAAGGGTTTCTGTAGACGCAACTATGAACCTGTGTGTGGAACCGACGGCATCACTTATTCAAATGAGTGCACGTTTTGCGCTAGGAACAGGCAAGTGTTTTTGTGTAAATGTAACCCAAGTTGTGCTTTTGTGACTGTGTTCAAGGCTAATATGTTGCAATCTCCTTCCCACAGACACAAGATGGAAGACGTCCTTATCAAGACCAGAACTAGATGCTAAAGGAGGACAAAATCCAGTACCCTTCAACAAGGCTACACTCTGAAACCAGACACCTAGCTAACTGCTACTGAAAGATGTAGAGTATCAAGCTACACTACAGACAAATATATTTAATGTCTCTGTAAGTGCTAAAGAAATTGAAGGGATTATGATATCAAGACACCTCCCTTTTAAACAGCATTAAATGGACTTAATGTTTCAGTAGATATTTTTATCAGGTATTTGTTTTGAAACAATGACGGTTGAATGGAAATGTTAACTTACTCTGGAAGTCAACACACTTTTAATATCACTTCATGTGCAATATTAGATTCTTAATTTCATAAACTTTTCAAACATACTCTTAATAAAAATGCTACTGGACAAACTCACGTTGCATCTTTCCACATAGAATTACTCACTTACCTTACAAATACAATTTGTAAAATTTACCTTTTCTTTGCATACATTTTGTTACTTACTGTCTGTGCTTTTCTCACAACAAATTATTAGCAATGTACACCGAAAATATAGCTAGGATTGTCATCATAGTTATTAGCCTGGACACAAAATATGAAAAAAGGCACTAAAAGTCATAGATTACAACTGTATTATTTTGTTCAAGAGCAGAAAGATCAGGGACAAAAGAGGCTATGGGGGAAATATTCACAGCAAAGCATCTTCTGCTCAACAAATACACCATTCTATATGGGACATACAAGAGATGAAATAGAAAATTATAAGTGGAGCAAGAAAGGCCGTGTCCTTTAACCCTGCCTCATCCAAGACACAGCTGCACGTGTAGGCAGCCGATCTGTTGTGATAAAGCCTCGTCACAGTTCTAGCTATCGAGAGCCCGGTCTCTTTCCGGTAGTGTTCCGCATAAACCCGATGGTTCAATGAAGTCATTTCTAAACTGAAATCCTATAGGCACAATTATGACCTGGGGTGGTTAATCTCGGGTTTGGGGTTAGGATCCACGTCCAACCAAGCCTGAGGAGTTGGAGCGGGTTGCATCAGGGGGCATCTCTGTGCCTGGAGTCAGTCACGGCACCTGGGAGGTTCGTCGTAAGGATGCGATCACGGCCGATATGTCTTGATGACGTCCTTGATGGGCCTCCGGCATATGGGGCAGCAGGCGTTGATCTGTCTCTTGAGCTTCAGCCCGCAGTCGTTGCACAGACACATGTGTCCACAGGTGTAGATGACTGTATCCACCTCCTGGTCAAAGCACACAGTGCATTCCCCGTTTTTCCCAGAGGAGGGCAGTTCTGAGGCAGAGAGCGTAGGAGAGACGGGAGGACTGAGAGGAGAGCTGGGAGCCGTCACTAGAGGAGAGGGGAGAGAACAACGTGCACAGCATGAGGGGAAGAACCCGACAAGTCTGAGAACGGAGCAGACCTTTGCCACAGATAACTGAGTTGTTAAGAAAATATGCTTCTATTCAAATTCACTGTACGAGGTTTCAAAGCTAACAAAAAGCAGTGACGTGCGTTTCAACACTACCGCGGCATTGAGCAATATCCTTTACAATGCCAAGACATATTTTGTAAGAAAGAAGATCTATTATCACTATAAAGAAAATGTTGTTTATAAAGCCTATGGCGTGCGTAGTCGCACATCCTGTCCCATAGCATTGACACACAGCATGAGGCGAGGTGAAAAGGTTTGGTGAACCTACCCAGTGAGGATTCAGAGGCGGAGGAGGATCTGTTGACACTGAAAGCAAGGTCTGAGTCACTGTCATCTGGGCTACTGCTCTGAGAACCACTGGGGGAAGTGGAGGGCGGGCTGGCCTGCAGAGTCCCTGTGTCACACACACACACACACACACCATTAATAATTAAGATTAAGGCACATTTTACAGTTCTTGAGATAACTTGAATAGTGTTGTGTAAGAAGGGACGTTTGTCCTTGAGCGAAGAGGACATATGATCTGATCTTGAGTATTAGATATTGCGCTATTTCCCCAAACGGATTAGTTTTGGTATTCATTTTGTAATTACTTGAATAACTCGATTTATTTCAATTTCACATATTTCGGAAAGTGGTTTCATTGCACTTATTTGTACAATAATATTATTTGCACATTGCAGTTATTTCTATTTATAAGATAACCCCGCAGGACCATAAATCACCAGAGAGTGGCCCTCAAGTGACAGGAGTTTGTGTGGGAGCAGTGGGATAGGACAGATAGGTCAAAGCTCAAAACGGCGCAGGGACATTAAGAAATCAGCTACGCGAAGACATTCCTTTTAGTCTGGGAAAAAAATAATAAATTGTAAGGGCCTGTGGATACTCAAGACAGATATCCGTTGAAGAATGTAACCTTTTTTGGCATTTCTTGAATCATTTGTCCTTTGAGTATTGGACCACACAAAAGACCAGAGTCCAGTCACTAAATAACTTCATCCTATACAATAGTGTACGCATTTTAGAAACAACATCGCAACAATTTAAAAATAGTTGCACAAAAAAAGAGCAAATAAATGTTTATGTTTTCTTTGATATTGCCGTTGGGGAAAAAACATTTCGCAAATCTTAGTTTACTTCCTACTATCCTGCCTTACCTACTATCCTGAGTCTGTTGACAGCTCCATGGAGGGTAAAAAAGACCCACAGGACCTGGGATGAGTCCACACAGAGCAGCCGGCCGCGTGCTGACCCGTTGACTCCATGTTGCACCTCTCCGTTGGGAAGCAAACTGAAGCTAAGCACGTCGCCAGAGCAAGGCATGGGGAAGCCCCGATGCACCACCCAGTACTCTTTACGGTCCAGGAGCACCTCCGGGTCCGCCGGCAGGTCCCCAGCGTGCAGGCTAGCCGGATCGCAGGACGTCAAACCAAATAGCAGAGCCCCAAAGTAGGGCAAGCCCAGGTGGCCCACCTCAACGTACAGAGTCTCTCCCACATGCAGCGGCCGGTCACTGAATACCAGAGTCCGACTGCTGTCCAGGAAGTGAATACAGGCAGCGGAGCGATCGGCGGAGAGGATGACATCGGATCCGCGGACGGGGTGAAAGTGGAAGTCATTGTCCAGAGGGGAAGGAAGGCCCCGGACCATCCTGGGGACGTTGAAAGCAGTCGAAGCAGATGAGGAGGACGTGGAGGAGGAAGAGGTGGAAGAGCAGCAGGGGATGAGCTGGCTATAGTTGTTTAGCTGGAGGTTGGCCATCTTGGCGGCAGCTGCCTGATTGTTCTCCAGCTGGTTGTTGCTGTAGTTGGCTGAGTCGTGGCTACTCTGGGGCAGATAGGCGCTCAGACGGGCCGCACTCAGGCAGCTGGACGCCACACTTTCAGCGAAGGCGCTCTCTGCGGTAGAGAACGAGGACAGGCAGGCAGGTGAGACAACAGTTTCAATCAACGAATCTCTCAGCGTAATCTTTAAAAGTTGCCATGGAGTCGGCATAATCAGAACGAGAAAAAAACGTTGATATAGTGTATAGATTTATGAAAAATGAGAAGCCACCCCATACTATTTTAGGAATCCTATCTTTGCCTTTATTTGTCATGCAAAATACTGTACACAGTGTACTTTTATTTTATGTGTAATCCATTTAAAGTTTTGCTGAATTATTGCATTTGTATTGGTGATATAAAGGAACTTAAACATGCCTTTGACACAATTAGCCACAAGCTGTGGTTATTAAGATCCCTGTTTCACTTCCTTATTTCAGTTATATAATTTTTTTCACTATCACGTTAGAAGCGTTGTCCATAAGTCCACGTTTTGTTCGAATTCAAAGAATTGCTGATTTGCCCCATACATTACGGTCTGCTATAAACAAATCTGTTGCTAGGAACCCCTCTTGGCTAGCAACACATTCCCTCATTACTATTTCCAGGGATGCTGGAGCGGTTGAGCGCATTGGCCCCTCACCAAAGCTCCTGGGATCAGCCGCCTTGACCAAACATGGCCATAGCTCCTGTCAGACTGAAGATAAACACACCCGGAGACAGACAGAGGGAACCGTGAGGGAGCGGGAGATGAAAATAAAGGAAAACCCAGTGTGAGAGAGAGAGTGTGACAGAGCGCCAGAAAGCGATGCGAGTGCGCGGGAGCAGAAGGGTTAGGATTTGAGGGCGGCTCCGTGGTTTTGGGGGGGGATCATCCGTTTGACACCGGTGGCCTGAATCCTGGTTATCTCCCCATGTTGTGTCTCTCGGTCTAAGAGGGGAGGGTCACGATTCATTAGACAGGCGCACAAACTGCTCCTGTGACAGTAGGTGGGGGATGAGCCAGGCAGTGAGCCCGGCCCAGCCCCCCACTCTCCACTATCCACTCCTACTATGCCGGCCTCCATTCCTGTGGACCTTCTTGGCTACAGCTGCTCTCCGAGGGACTCTCAGGAAGCTGCTTAACTTAGTCGTGAATGTGTTGACACTATAAACGTTCCTAACCTTCGTGGCTGTGACAGCCACGTTTAGCTTACAATACATGATCCCCTAGTTGACTGTTGAACCCTGTCTATTAAGAGAATATGCATCGCAATATCGTATTGGGGGTATTGCAACTGTATCAATGAATTTTGTACAAGTTCTTACCAACCAACCCAGCCTGGTCTCTGTCCTAAGGCGTCATATGTTGACACTTAGGCAGACGTCTTAGCGTCACTGTTCCGACGCACAAGGTAGCCTAATGGCTACGCGGCATATTTTAAGTCTTCCAACCTCGCAAAAGGCTTTTACCCAAAGCGGCAAAATATGACAAGTAGGGATGAGATCACATTACGTTAACCAACCAGCTGTAAAATGTGTTAATTTTATTAACCTTTTTAATAGCAGCAAACTAGTGTTTGATACTCTCTGCAGCATGAATGAAAGCAACAAGAGTCAACACTGCATGCACACAAAAAAACACAGTTTCATAGGACAGGTGGCACAGTGTACGTCAACAACATAACAAAACACTTACCAAGCAGTGTGACCTCCTGAGTGATGCCATAGATGTCTATGATAGCCCAGAGTGGACAGCCGATGCTGAGTCCACAGTGGAAGAGGATGGGCTCCCCGTCATTGATGCTGTAGAAAACTCTACCGTGGCGATCTGCCCAGAAGGACAGCACATTGTCCTTCAGGGCCAGTCTCTCAGGCAGAGCCTTGGCCCAGTAGCCAGGCCGTGTCACCAGGTCCGGGCAGGCGTACTTGGGGATATCGGCCGTGGCAAGTTCACTGGGGTCCAGGCTGGTGAAACCGAAGCGTAGAGCTCCGCTCCAGCCGGTGTGCACGCCAGTCAGACGAAGACGCACCTAAAGGAATGACGTGAGTAAGTTCTTATTTTAAATTCAATTACTTCATAGATAAGTCTCTGGCTGTAAGAGAGTAAGTACGGTGACCAATAAAGACATAAACCTCACAGACCTTCTCATAGAGGCGTACAGGTCTGTGGCTGAAGGTGATGCCATTACAGAAGCTGTTTTTGCGCGTGGCGCGGCGTAGCTGCCCATCCAGCCTGATGTTCTTCCCCTTGGCATGGGGGTGGAAGCGAGGCGACTCTAGACTGATGCTGACTGGAAGAGCAGAAGTCCTCCTCTCCACACCTGCCCCACTGTTAGGTAGGGTGTAATACTGCCTGCTTGCCACCGGGCGGGGTTGCAGAGTTGAATCTGTCAGGGACAGAAATATCAGGGATACCATTTCAATTATAAAGAGATTAAAGCAAATCAAGTATTCTAAGCGATCATCCAAAATTAAAGGGTAATTAAGGCAACTGAACAGCAGTTCTGTTTTGCATGACTGAGACAGTGTTAAAATGGGAATACTACTGACGCCATCTGTTGTGAGTAGAGCAGAGCTCACAGCACACAGTAACACTTGGTGCATGGCAGTTGCTTTAGAAAGGACAGAGGCCATTTATGTAGTAAAGCCCACAGCCTCAGATACTTCCTGCTCCAAACTGGCACTGTAAGCCATTCTGCTCCACTCAAAGGGTATATTTAACCTCTCTTATCCTGTAACCCACATTTACAGAATAAAATGGTTGACTTCCCGCACTGTCCTAAATCAGTAATCTCACCACATCCATGTAGGACCAACCCAAGGTACATTTATACAACCCCCTGAAACATATATCACTCCTTACCTACTGAATGAGAAAAACATGAAAAATACATTAGGTTTTCAACATCAAGTTAAATCAAAGGTATACAGCTTGCTTTAAAAGATGTCTGGGCAATGGCTATATTAGTACCTATAAAAGAAGAAGGATAGGACAGGAAAACTTGAGCAATCAGAAATTCTAGAACAGACAGGATAAATGTACTTCATCTTATTTATGGGCCACACACACCCTTGACCTACAGCATAAACACATCCGGAATAGATTCTTTCATGATGCCACAGTTATCTTCAGAAGTGGTAATTGAATTACACAGTTTCTATACAAAGGAAAGGAATGACTAAATAATAGGTTTAATCTTTGTTCACATCCTGACAGGAGTCTCCTACTTGAGACAAAATAATAGGTTCGTTTTTATAAACATTGTTAATCAAATTAACAAGGACCTGCAATCTAATAAGTAAAATAGACTTGTACAGTGGTTTACATGAGATTAAGACTGGTTTGGTTTCAAAGTCAAGTCAAGTCAGAGATGACTGTTTATAGTACAGTATAGCCTAGATGAAATGCTGTATACAAAACACAGACAATGTTTTGTGTCTTCTGATGGCCACGGAGTGATTGAATTTCTGTTTATGATGTGCTAATTCACTCTGATCTGGGTAAAGACAATCACTCAGTGTAATGTACCACAGCACATTTCCCAAATTAGACATCATCTCTGATTATATTCTAAACTATGAAGCAGTGGTAAAAAACATCTGCAACATCTCAAATGATCTGTGCGTTCCCCCCTTCTACCTAAAGCTCAACGCTACGCAGGGAGGTGGGTCAGCCTAAAACGCTCTCGGGGGTTAACGGCAGCAGTTTGTTTGCAAGTACTGTATATGCAGTCTGAGCTGAAAAACAAGATGAGGCCTAGCCTATATGTCTCGGGCTCGACTACTTCATTGACAGAGACAGGCATACTGGGAGTTTAAAGTAATGGGACTGGCACTGAAGGGAGGGAAGACTGATTTAGAAACTTGGTTGCCATTATTAGATGAAAGGCACGGCACAATAGGTCATGCTGCAGAGGGACGACTAACAGCGCGGTCAATGTCAGCTGTGGATAATTTATCAAACTGCCTATTAGTCTAATCTCTGCCTTTGTTTTGCTATTATGAGGCACAGATGAACGTTAGAAGGTGGGGCAAGTTCACAAGCTTTGTGAAAAGTCCCAGACTCAATCACACAAACCCTGTGTTTCGAGATGATTGGACCGCGGTCTTGGCGGTAAACTGCTCCGTGGCACCCGCTGACCAGCGTTTCCTACTAAAGAAGACCGACACAATGATGAGAACAGCGAAGGGTTTTTTTCAGTTGGGGGTCAGCGATAACGGAGGCCGGGGGGGTCACTCGCTTGGCCTTCTCCGAATTTAGGACCGAAATTCAACAATTCGCATGTCGTTTTCTAGACACAGCCAGGAGAAGGAAATGGAAGAAATGGAATTAAATGGAGAAAGGGAATAGGAGCGGTTTAGGCAGCTGATCAGATATGTGGTTAGCACTCAGCCTGGCTGAGGCTCTGAGGCTATTACTGTCAAAAACATAATCTCCCCCTAGTATGACTGCGAACACACGTGACGAAATTATTTTTAGAGACAAAGTGTTGTATTGTGTACGCTGCTCCCTTTCTCTTGGCCTCATCACTCTAACTAAACTAAACCTTCTGTAAAGGTCTGTGCGATGTGATATCCTCACATGCTGAAGGTAATATCTTGGCCAGGTATGGGAACTTGAGGCAAGGGAATAATTATCACTATGCGCAATAAACAGTAGTCTATTATTGTCTATGGAGAGAAGTGAGTCAATGAACAATGACCTTGTGATAAAGTGTGCAATTTCCTCGTAGAAGACTATGCTATTTGTCATTATTTGAGAGTACATGGTGCTAACAACAGGACGTTGTCAACACCTCTGTTCCCCAGATGTCCAGCAGTCTCTCTGACTAAATATTCTCATTCCAGACCTGGTGACAGCATCCTAATGAATAAGCAGGTCTGTGGGCGGTGTGCCTGTGGTATAAAAGACATTAAATCACAGTGATGTGATAAACTGATTTAAAACTCCTAACAAAGTGCAGTGAATTGTTTGTGAACTGATATTCTGACAGGCATTAGCCTTCCTTACAACTGATGTTATGATCAAACTGACCAGACGTTGGGTGACACTGTTTTGAAGACAAACTCACTACATTACACTGAAATAAACGGATAAAACAATGTTAGGCGTGACACTATAGAAGACACGATCGCAGAACACCAGAACGTTTTTAGAATTACAATTTAATTATTTACCAAAATAAAAGTGAGATGAAATACATTTTGTGTGAATAAAGTGTCGAGAAAGCATCCATACTTAGGTTATGCATATAATTAAAAATAAAAGAAATAATAAAAATAAAAGTTGCACGGTCAGCAGCTACTTGTAAATCAATTACAATAATCCCACAGTGGGTTAATTTCCGTAGAACGCTGCGCGCTTCTTGTTTCTTGGGAATTACGCGCAGCGCTGAAGCGCGTCTCTCTGCAGCCAGTTGCCAGACATGTAACAGTGAAGCACAAGTCTCAAAATGAGGACAAGCCGCGTTTATCCACGCGTGCAAAAAAAAAGCACGATCTGTGGGGGAGGACTAACAAACGGTCTCAAATACGGTAGACGCCGTTTTTGTGTGCGCGCAAGTTAATCTTATTGTAATTAAGTGACGCGTTAATGGGTCTTACCTATTAAAGGTTTAGGTGTCGTATTCCCCATTGTATCCGGTGATTCCTCGGGCCGGTTGACAAGTTAATTCCGTGTGTAATATTTCTCTGTCCATCCGTTTATCCCCCTTCACACGCGGAGTGATGAGTAGGCTATCTACCTGTAACCGTTTCGACCTGAGTATCAATCCCGTTAGATTGGACTGTATCTCCCCGTTGAAGCGTGGACACGCTCCTCCTATCTCAAGACCAAGCCGCTGCGACAGGCGAGCAGTTCTAACGGCTCTCAGAGAGATTTGCCAACTAGCGCACAGCAGCCCACCCCCCCACACCTCCCCTCCCTTCAGTGTATTCTCCTCTCTTCACGACTTTAAAGATACAGTAAGCAGAGCTCCCTCCAAGATGCAACACAAGGCTTCTGATTAATTCCTTTATATCACAAGCTGTGATCCTAATAGATTTGTGACATAGGAGTGTAGGAGGGCAAAATCATGAATCTACTGAACAGTTCTATATAGTCTGGTGGGCGTTTAGATAAAGGGGGTCAGTTACACGGACTGCATGACTGAACACAGAGTCAAGCGATATACAGATAAGGCAACTGATTCTTTGATAGTATTAGATAAACAAAGACGGAGGTTGGTCCATGCGGTAGGAGAACATTCATTTAATAACAAGTCGATAAGCTTTGTGAAACAGAAAGGACTGCGCACTTTTGAAAAGTGGCCAAGCACCATATGAGGAAATCCCCCTTTTCCCACCCTATCCTCTGCCCTCCTACAGCCTTGACTGCTGGACTCCTCTCAAGCTGTTTCCTGTCTTCTGGACCACACTTGTCTCGGAGGAGCCATGGCCTGGAGGGCTAGTAGAACTAGGTATACGACACCAACAGCAGTGGGAAGTCCAGGCCAGGGAATCTCCCTGCTTTGTGGGAGTGGAGAGGCCCGAGGTTCTACGGCAGCTGGTGTGTCAAACTTAAAATGAAAATGTCCAACTGGTCAAGAAATGCATGAAGATGACAAAAGGGAAATATTAATAAGGAATGACTGCCAGCCTGTTGTGATGGGTGTATATGTGTGTAAAGTAGGTCTGTGTATAGTTATTCATCCCTAATGTTAGTTTAAGGGTTAGAAGGGTTATAACTAATTTCGATGAACATTGCAGAACTTGGGGCTAGTTGTCTGGTTTACTATACAGGTTCACTATGCTCTTTGCCTGTTCCATACAGCATAAAGGTGGAAAAGGATGCCAGCTGCGTGCTTTCGGGCCTTCACAACTGCCAATAAGGTCATATCTGATCTCATATCTGGTCGGTGGTCAAATAGGTCTTGTGAGAGAATGGCGTTTGGGTAAAGGAGGGTCTGGACTAATTATAGCTCAGAAACAAAAGCATTTGTTTCTCCCTCCTCAATGCTGTTTGTTTTAGCAGGATATGGTGGGCCCTTATATGAGCCTTGCGAGAATAGTGTTTGGGGTAAAGTGAAACAGAAGTGAAATTCCTCCACACCCTTGTCATTGCTTTTAAAATGAAAGAGCTGCCACGGCAAAGGGGATTAACACAGGAAGTGAATATGAGGCAATGATGGAGTCTGCAATCAAGCCTTCCATATAAACACAGCAGAGCCGCAGTAACAAGTGCTCCTTCCTCTGTTGATTGCTTCAGTGACTGAGTGCAGACCATGGGGTGTTAATGAAAGCCTAATGATGATTTGGTTGATTTTATCCAAAAGGCAGTGAGTGATTTACTTTTAGGATCCTCTTCAGCGTAATAATTTAGGACCCTGCTAGATGTCCACATACATATTAAGAGGTCTATCAAGTATTAGGAATAGACTGTATTTGATCAGAAGAATTGTGCTCACATCAACTGATTGTGCTAGTTAAGTTTAGTATGCATTGGCCTTAACAATCAAATCTGATCAAATCTAAAATATATCACCGTACTGGGAAACAAACTGGAAGAGAAAGTGAAAGTGCGCACTCTTAATATACCTACCTAAATCTAGAGCAAGAACCCACTCGGCACATTTCAGAGTCTGTTGACAATGTAATGTTAAACAAAATGCCTTGCTTTAAAAAGCGTGTCATTGGTTTTACTCATACTCCGAAAAAAGCCTATTTTACAACCCAGCGTTACCCTTAGCCCTGACCCCTGGACAGCGATAGCACAGATATGTCAGTCTGATTACTCTGACAGCACGACAGATGCAAACAAGCATCATAAATGAGCGACCAACAGAAAAAGATGATCCATTGGTCTCAAGACACGTTGTTGGTTCAGCCTACTCACATACGAACAGGCTCACATTGACAAAACTCGGTGAAGGACATAATGTACTGTACAGAAGCTGCATCTACTTTTATTCAATTGGATGCAAACTGAAAGGCTTCTCTTTAAAGAGAAGCAATAACGCACACTGTCCTCCTTTTACGTATTAAGCATCTGCGGTGCGGCTATCTTAGGAGGGCCTCTACGACCGAGAAAAAGTTGTTTCCAGAGAAAAAGGACGGAGATGCCTGGTTTGCTGAAGAAAACTTGGCCCGCAGCGCTGTGACTGCTGCCATGCGGTAGAGCGGAGTGACTGGTACTTGGACGGCAAAGTGTTACATTTGCAATGTTTTAATTCTCTTTAAAGATTCAAAGGCACTGTAGAAATGCTGAGCAGATGGCTGTTTAGGAGGTTTCGTATGTGGTGGTCTCAGGATCAGGAGAAGGCTGCTGTCCAAACCCCCAGCCACTGATCTAATGGTTGAAGTGAGTCATACCCACCTTCTATGAGAACACAACCATCTCCATCAAGCACGCTTGGGCCAGCACAATGAGCCAAATTTGAATAAAAATTTGGGTTTTTGGGGGGGGGGGGTCATCTCTTCTTGTTTTCTACCGCAATACCTTCCCGTGTGTTTTCATGACGCGCTGCATCTCCATCTTTTCATTAAGGCAATTCTTAGCAGGTCATCGAAGTTCACTGAACTTCAAAGTTCTTCATCTTAAACACCTGCGTTTTAAGCTCAGTAAGAGTCCTACAATAGCCAGCCTTTCGTATGGGTAACCTGTTCCTCACGTAGACGATAAAGGAGGCTAATCTGAAATGATAGAGCTGGAAAAGCACTTTATTGAAGCAACTGTGCAGCATTTGTCTTTAATTGGAGCCATTTTAGGGGGAGTTCTTGCCATGTGCTTTGTGCCCTCACAGATTGTTCCAATTTCCACAATCCTCAGATCATGAGAGTGAATGCTGTGGCAGTCTTAAGCAGACAAAATGCATGCATGCTTGGTTTCACTTCTGCAATTTCAGATTTTAGTAAATTGAAAACACCACTTAGAAATGAATCACAGGCAAATCGTGGAAATTAGATAAATTAAGCACTGGCAGCATTGTGCAGACCGTGCACAGTAACTCAGTGTATTGACAGTCATGGCATTAGACTGTTTTGTTGTTTTGTTTTGAATTGTTTTGTTTTGTTTCCCATAAATTCTGCATATGGTTTTATGAATTGCTGCTGGTAAACAATGAATCAAGTTAGTCCCAGAAATCACTGGGTGACTCTCCATTCCTTACTCATATAACGGAAAGGAATGATCCGGAATAGTCCAATGGAAAACTATTAAACAGCATCTGTCAGGCCAATCTACTACTGCTGAACCAGTAACCACTTACACTAGCATGTGTGTCATCTTTACAATCTTGACAGTGATTTAAATATCTTCAATTGCCCCGAAACAAAAAGACAAGCTTGCTGAATAGTCTTACAACTCACACTAATGGACAGAAATATTGAATGTGATTTTAAGACCTTCCTGGCTAATTTTCCATTCGGGGACTCTAAATCACGACATTACATAACTTGTCAGCTCCTGACATTAAGCGACCCTGCTATTCTACCAGAATGTAAGCAGTCTGGCAGTGACGTTGGTCTTCATGACATGTAATACCTTTGAATCCTTACAGTTAGTCTGATTGTAATGTGCATTTCAAAGTTAATTTGCCTATATGTTGTTTTCATTCTCAAATTGTCAACATTACACTTGACTATAAAGAAAGCCTCCACTTTCCATTTGTGGCATTGAGGCATATAACTGTGGCAGGGCTCCACTAAAATGTTGTTTTAGGTCTCTCTGTCAGTGGGAGACAAGCTAAAAATGGCCATTCAATGGATTTAACCAGATGCACGGACAGTGGTCTTCCTCCATCTGGTCTATTGTCTCAGTGTTCTCTGGGATGAGGAACGGATGCACCACCAAAGGAGATGCAGGAAATACTCTTGGCTCAGAACAACATGGCTAACGTCTTCTAGCCTTTTGAATATTGGCTTCAGATAAACTCCGTAGCCTCACGACACTACGCTGACATAAATAGGTTCGGTAACGTATGCCGCACTTCCACTTTGATACGGAGGTAAACTTTTTGTCCTCAGAATATATCGGGAGAATACGTTTAAAACTTTCTCTAAATTCCTGGCACAAGATAGACTCATTTTTCTCCATCATGATTCTCATCCAAGAGGCTAATGTTAAATATTGCCTCATACCATGGGAATCTTTATCTCTTCACTAGAATAAACATTTCAGCCCAAATGGGCTCCCTTAATTTTTCTTCAGTGATGAGGCCGTAAGATGTGGAGCTCTGCTGTTGTCAGAGGACTGATCACAGCTCTGACTGGTGTCCAGTCTCCAGGCAGAGCAGAAAATATGAAGGTCTTAGGGGGTATCCATGTCAAAGATTTTCTCATCTTGTCCTGTCGTGACTCCACGCCATCAGCAGGCTGGCTCAAGAGAGGTCAAGCATACACCAGAAATAGTCATTCTTAGACGAGCACATACATTTACAAGGCAAGACGCATTTTTTTTAATTGTTCTGTGAGGAGGAACGACCTCGCTGAACAACCCAGTAGTGAGCCCTGTGGAAATGAAGGGGATATCGTTATAAATTGACATCCGTTAATAGAACCTTGATTCATCCATAAACCGAGAGAAGTTTGTGTTTGTGTGTGGATGTGTGTGTGTGTGCGTGTGTTTATATGGGGTAAAATTATCAAGAGGGGGGCGGATGTCATTTTTGTTGTCAGAAGACCCACAGCATTTCAGTGCTCTGCCTCAATTGTACCGTAGCGCTACGTTGTAGCCTAGTGCCATGTTTAGATTAATCCTATCAGGAATACAGGGCAAAACTAAATTCTTGTGGTATATATCAAACAAGGAGCCTATAGTTATAGAAAATAGCAATTAAGCCTATTAACTTCATTAGAATTTATTACACAGTTCAAATAGAAATCGCCCCTGAAGCATTTCCTTGCTTGTCGAAATTTACCGTCAAGGTCCCAATTCAAACTTCTAAATTGCTTCACTCGAACATGTTCTGCAGAATAAGAAAGAAGAAGTGGTGAGCAGCCCAGTTTTGTGGCTTTTAAACTGCTACAATTTTACCATTTTAATCAATTACTTAATGTTGCTCTGCTTTTATGTATATCATGTAAATGTAATATTTATGTTCCCAAGTAGTTAGATTGAGTTTTCACTATTCCAAATTACATCGAAAGAGTGAAAACAGTTACAAGGGTTCATTAGTATATGCTTACTGCTAGACACATCAAATGTGTAGTATGTCAAATAATTGGCATACTAAATAATAGAATTGAAATACTTAAGCGACACACCTATGTCATTTATGATGGAGACCTTGACCACAAGGGGTTCAACTACACAAGGCCCTGGGGCCCTGGGGTTTAAAGTGGCATATATCAATGGATGAACTGCAAAATATTCTTGCTATTATTACCCATGGTCCAGTCACTCAGTAAAACAGGACATTTAAGCCCTCTTTCAACAAGGCTTAGACAACCTGTTGTTTCAAGAAAGATTCCAATGTTTCCACGAAGTTCAAGAACAACAACCAGGAAGTACAGAATTTGTACTATATATCATCCATCACAACTGTTGCTTTGATACCACATATTGACCACACCAGTGGATTATTATCAAAAATGTGTTTTGTCTTACAATACTGAATTGTATTAACACCGTTAATTTTGTATTGACACTCTTTTGATATTTTCTTTCACCAGCTGAGACAATACAGTAGAGGGTATTACCCCAGGTTTTTCTACATTACATAACAGCAAATTTCCTTCCAACATTCTCTTTCCATCCGTCTCCTATTGATAGACAGAGACAGCAAGACAGACTAGAGAGGAATGCAGGGTAACCTCTGCAACTCTAGTTTTCCAGTCCTATGGAATGTTGTTCTACCCTTCCCTGCCCCTCTCTGGAGGTTGTGACCGACACATAGGCTGTCCAGCTTCCGGTTTTCCATAGAAGACGGAAGAATCGGTTTGGCAAAACAGCACTGATCTACCAATCTATTGATCTATCTATTTCAAATGTCATGGAATAACGTTTTTGCTCTGTGTCAATGCCTAATGTATTAGTGTCTGGGTCTATGATTGAATCATCTCAAATTAATCTAACTGAAAATAGCCCATGTCTTACATTGGTATTGTTGCATGCTCGATGATTAATGCATTTTCACTGGCACTCATTGTCTGATGACATCCCATGATCCATATTTCACCACCAAGACATAACCAAGGAGGAAGATAGAAAAGAAGAAACATAAAAAATAAAGAAAAAATAAAAAGTGTCATTTATAATACATGAGGCAATACTCATGTATCTTTGTACCCTTTGGTTGTGTGTCACTGCGAAGGGCAATTAATTGACACACTGAGGGGCATAAGTCAAATCTCGACTTCCAAAGCTCTGGATGCATGAGTCAATCATGTCAACTGTCATAAAAGTAGTTCAGCCCACTGGCAGCCATGTCCACTATACACTAATAATGTTCTGTTCTTTTGGAGTGTCAAGGGCAATTTCAAGGCGGGGGCTCTGATTGCATGTGTCCTAATGAAGGTGAACAGTGTTGCCTTCACTCATCCGCTATGCCAGCAATTCCGTCCTTTAACTTGAAAAAGGGGAAGCAAGCAAGAGCGTAGCCCAAACAGCATCTTCAAAAACATATTTGGCGTTCTCATTTACCTTTGACCTTAGTTCTCGAGTCATGCCAGTATTGTATCCCGAGCGCCTCTCTGTCTTCCTATGCAGCTTCCATGTCCTTGGCTGCTTTTCTTGCGCTGCCCCTTAGCCTTTATGTGTCTTTGTCTCAAACTATTTCAGTACAACGTAGGAACATCAAGCCAGAAGAAATTAGTTTTTCCTGCACTAAGGGTCCCCAGCTCCTCTCCCTGCCTTCCTGCCGACTAGAGTGGGTGTGGGTAATTAGAGAGCAGGTTTGAATACTCATGGTCTCCAGGGAAACGGCTGCTATCCATCCTTAGTTCCTGTGTGGGAGTGGCAGGTGATGTGCGCGCTGGCGCCTCTGCTACCACTCTGTTCTGGGCGGACACCCTTCACTGAGCACATCGAAGCATCCCTGTCTTCTGGTACCTAGGGGATCACTTGAGGATCACTGATCACCATCCCTACTGACACTTCCTCCTCATGTACCATCACTCTCGCACACGGCCTCCAAGAGACTCTGTAGAGTGTTCTGCACAATGTGGTATGTCAACGTCAGCCCGCATCGCAAAAACCAGTCTATTTATTCTAGGACTAAGTGTGAATCGTATATCATCACGCAACGTTCGCAGACCATAATATTTATTTCGAAATATTTAAATAATGAGGTCGTTCTATTTTCGACTTTACAAATAACATACAGTTAAAAAAAAGAAAAAGAAAAAAAAAAGAAAAAGATAATGCACTTTTAAAGTGCACTTTCCCTTGCTCTATCTCAGGGCTGCCAGCCAAATACGAATTGCTCCATAACCCTTCACTGAGTTTCACTACTCTAATTAGGAAGCCCTTCCTGGCTTCCTGGTCTCACAACAATAATTGCTATTGATGTGAAGATGCTGTACAAATAGAAGAAAACTTATAAAATGGTCCTAATCTCATCATTAGACTTTGGTGCCCAAATTTCCAGACTATGCATAAATAAGTAGATTAAGTGTGTAGAGATGGAGCCTCTTCTTCATGGCTGATTTGCAGCCCGGGGAGTTCCACATGAATAAGGCTGCAACTGTATCAGGAAGAACAGATTAAGTTCAGTGGCCGAGGCCTAGGGCCAGACTCCCTCTGTTTACCCATGATTCAAATCTGCTTGTTTGGGCAGCCTTATATAAAGCTCCACCCCAATATAAACTTTATAGTAATAAGTTTTTAGATTTAATAATAAAAGATATTCCTTTCTTTTTAATAGATTAATGAGGCTGATTAACCCGAGTGCCTTGTCATGGAATGTTGGTCTCAAGTAAAACGTCTTCTGTTCACCATAACAGTAAAAGTATAAAGTATAAAGGAGAAATGCCAAAATCGACAGATGACCAATAAGATATAACAAACTATGGGAGCAAAGTCAATGATACTGATACTGTATGTAAAACTGCTTTTCTGTTACACTTTACCCTAATCTAAGGGATTTGTTAGTATGCCACAGTCATACATAACTGATAACTTGAGTGCTGTCACAATCAAATGGCCAATGGAATGTGTTGGATTGGACACTATCATCTATCTGGAGTCTCTCTATGCAGAGCCACCGCATACCAGACATCAAAGACAACTGTCATGAAGGGGTATGAACCAATAGGAACTCTGTAAGATGAGCTCATGCTTGGGACATTTTGGGGTGTTACAATGTACAGTATGCCGCCAATGTGCTTAAATAGTGTTCAGGTAAACAACTGGGCCGAGCCGCAGGTAGTCTTCCCTGTTCCACATATCAGCCAACATTAGTCACCAACTGCTTTCTGGGTCTGTCCTTCACAACTGAGATGAAAGACAAAGCAGTGGGCTCGCTAAACGCCGCATTACATAACCCTCGGCGTTTGAGCTGGCAAGAGGAAACAACCGGGTCATTTTCACAGACGCCCGGTTCACCTTTAACACCTCAACGCTGCCTTGCGCTTCCGTCCATCTGGGGCCCTCTTTCCGTTTCGCCAGGTCCGCCATCCAGGCCCTCACCTCTGCTCCCTGTCGCAATTGAACAAGCTTTCATTTCTCTAGTTCGTTTTTTTTTTTTTTTGCTTTCCCACTGTTTAATCCTAATCTTTTCTTCCCCCACCCCCGTTCTCCGGGCCCCCTTCCTCTCTCTCCCTCGCTCTCTTGTCTTGACATTGGCCTGTGACACGTGTGGGAAAACTTCTGCGGGCCCCCTGCTTGGGACAGGACACTGATATACTGAGAGTGCTGGGTGACGGGGCTATTTTAGGAACCTGTAAATATGGGAACTTCCTTTCCTAAAGTGTATCTAATATCCTAGAGGATCCTTTTACATTATTAACAACAAGAACAGTTACAGAGGGTAATGGGCACATGATAGACTGTAGTGCTTCAGAATAGCCACAACCCAGTTCATATAATCTAGCCTACTTGCATTTAATGGATTACACACCAATGTTCACCATTCTAACTCTCAAAAACATGCCGTCCGCAGGTGATAGGACAAGCCGTGAGGTATACGTGGGTCTCACTTACAGGCTGCTTCCCCAATGCCCAGCAATTGTTCTCCTTTTCTAGTAATAGCACTCAGGTGTTTCCACATGTACAGCCATGGTTTTATGGGACACATCCGGCCCGCAGTTCCTCGTGTTGTGAGGTTCTAGGGACAGCCAAACCCTCTGGCCTGAACTGGGGAGACAGCTCGGTTAGCTGGAGAGAGCGACAACGCTGGAAAGCTGGAAATGCCAGAAGAGGAAGCTCACTTCAGGATGAGGGGGATCTGGGGTGCTGCTGTTGGATGGCGGGAGCTTCCTTTAAGTGGACAGGCAGGGTTAGAGGGGTCGAGCGACTGCAAACTGCCATTTTCCACGCTAACTGGAAAATGTGATGGAGACTCATTTGACGCAATACGAAGCATAATCTACACCATACAGACAGCCTTAGTCATCATTTTACTG
>OMKK01061208.1:1353-17067 GCA_900302305.1 Polymixia japonica
TGACAGCAGAAAATGTGGCATCCCACCCAACACTCAAAGTCACCACCGTAACACACACACACACAGACACACACACACACAGACACACACACACACACACACACACACAGACACACACACAGACACACACACTGCTCAGCACGCCTTCCTCTACACAGATTAAACTCAAACAAAAAGATTATTTGTCAGATTAAATCTAAACTACACAAATACAAACCAATTCATCATCTGCGTCACCGCCGGTGCCTTCTGAACAACGTGACTGAACGACGTCAGGTTATAGATGAAAATCTTCTTTCATAACCTCAGAGACACTTCATATGAGCCACTCCCATAAATCACACCCCGTCTCTGTCAATTTTCATGGCTCTTACCCCGGCCAGGGTGCGCATCTAACCGGGATAAACCCCAATTCCCCTCACGCCTTACTCTAACCCAGCTAAATGTATGCAATATGAAATGGAAACACCGACTAGCATATAAACAAAGGCACGCCCCTTGAAAACACACACACACACACACAGAAGTAGTCCAGAGGGTCTCATCTTCTGTCTCCAGCTTCAGACCAAATCTTCTAACATCTTGAATTGATTTGTCACTCTAATAATGAAAACGCTTCTTCACGGAGGCAGTTTTACTGCAGCCTGAAGGCTCTCTGTCTCTTACACACGCACACACACACACACGCACGCACACACATAGATGAATGATGTTGTGTGTGTGTGTGTGTGTGTATGGGTGTTTGTTGTGGAAGCAGAGATACAGAGGAACCTGAAGACTTGTTTTATATTTCTAGATATCTTATCAGAGACTATTGACGAGAACTTCAGTGCATTTTAGAGGCAAAGAGAAGCTTAACGAGTAGATATACGCACATTGAAGAGAGTGTTTCGATCCGAGTCAGAACTTTGTCAAGTAAAAAAAAACAAAAACTACTATTCAGTTAAAGCAGTGGTTCTCAAATTGTGGTATTGAGATATTGCAGGGGGGCGATGGAAGAACTTTTCTTTTTTTAAATTAAATAAATAAATTAAAAAATTATTATTCAACATCAATGCAAACATTTTGCAACATTATTAGTATTCATAGAAAGTAGGGCTGTCTGGATTCATAAACTAACTCGATTCGGCTTCGTTCTATAGCAGAACTCAACTTATCTCCGCTCATTCTCTCCGCTTTCTCTCTGCCGCTCCTCTCGCCGCGCCGCTCCTGCAGACAGGAAACGAATGGGAGTCCACCGCCGCAGCGGAGAAAAAATCCGCTATGACCGTAGCGTTACGCTGGAGGAGACGCGGTCGCCGCTACCGCGCCTCTGTCTCTCCGACGTACGCGATGATCTCTCCGTGAAAATGGACGAGCTACAACTGCTAATCAAGACAGACTTTCTGCTTTAGGAAAACTGTACATAAACTGTAAGATGCATTATTCTGTGTCCACCTCAGACCAACAGCTGCCAGCAGAGCAGATCACAGACATAGAAAATAAACATCCCAACTCTGCAATTTTTAATCATTCAGCTACTATTGGAGGTTTAGCTCAATTTCAATAAGATTCAATTTTTAAGAATTAACCCTCAATGTTTTGTTGTATCTTTCTTTTATTTATACATTTATATGTTTTGAAGACACAGATGAATTAGACAAACTTTAGATTTTTTTTAATCAAAAATAGAAATAGATAGATGCTTTCATTTTTATGTTTCATATTAGAGGGGGACTGTTCTGTATTGGCTATAGCCTTTTGCAGTTGAGCTAAGCTAATAATTGAGCTAACTTTCCTTATTTCCTTCAAACTTCACAGAGACATAAAAATGGCCTCCATGAGTTTGACTGACTCTGGTTAAGTAGGAAAAATGCCAAATCCCAAAAAACATAATTTGTGTGTTGAATGAGTTTATGACCCTCATGATTGGAGGCAGTCAAAGAAATTGTTTACTGAGTCATGAATATTGATTGTTTTATCACAGTCCTATAATTATGATCACACACACACACACACACATAATGAACTTGAGGTCTTGTTACTCATTAGACACGTTAAAGGTTAAGGTTGTCTTGACCCTGGGAAAGGGAGGGGCTGGACTGTTCCTCCCTGTTATCTCTCTATTCTCCTGGGAGCCCGAAGATATAATGTATCAGGGATGTTATGTATTGTGTTAGCAAGTGCCTCCATGTTACCTCGCTCGATCTGAATATCCTTTGAGACCGCGTTCTCGGGAGACAGTGTCCCTCTCCTTGTTGCCCTAAAATAACCTGCACAATTGTACTCTTAAATACTACTTTGTGCCTTTTCCTAATCCTGTGTAAAGCTCTTTCTGAGGTTTTATACTTCAGGATTGAAAACCTTAAAGCCTCATTGTAGTATTTCAACAATATTCAGGTATCGACAAGAAAATACAGTACCTCTTCCCTTCATTCCTGAGAAACAGGACTGGTCTGGTGTTGATCTTATTTATCCGTCCGGGTTTCATTTTCCTTTAATCTTTCCCCGGCTGGCTCCCACTCTGTTGGGGTTGGTTGACTTCCTTATCGTCGTCAGAGCGACCAATGACAGGGCAGAGCGAGCCAAGGGCAGCGTTCATCTTGCCCATCACGATGTGATCGTTATCTCAGGCAGGATGTGTGGCGCTGCCCATCAGCACAGCAGGTTCAGCTCCTGCTACAGTTTGCACCCTTATAAAGGGCACAGTGTTCTCGACACACCCGGGTGCCTAGTTTGACACGACGCACGTTTGCTTTACCATCTCTCATAAAATGTGTTAATAGATCTGCATACTGACATAACAAGCACTGCTGTTTTACTTGTGTTGAAAAGTACACTGCAGAAAACATACATCTAGTCACCTAGTGACCTCTGCGCGTCTTCAGTGATGCCTCCGAATGAAGAGTGATGACGCAGTCCATGTCTCATTCGTTATGGCAAGGTCTAGGGTGGCCCCAAAGGGCCAGCAGTCGATGCCACAGTTAGAGCTCTGTGCAGTATTGACAGGAGCCCAGCTGTCATCCCTCGTTCATCGAAAGTTCACCTTAAGCATCACCCAGACCTTCCTCTGGACTGACTCCACCACAGTCTTAACCTGGCTGACATCCGAGTCCTGCGGGTTCAAGGTCTTGGTTGGTACCAGAGTCTCTGAGATCCAGGACCTGGAGTGGCCTGCTTTGGGCCATACATCATCAAGGACGGGCGGCATAGTGAGAAACGTTGGGGAGTTATATTTAAATGTCTCACCAATCATCGCCCGTAGAGGCACCGCTTCCAAGGTTCTCTCTGATCAGGGAACGAACTTCCGAGGTGCAGAGAGAGAGAGAGAGAGAGAGAGAGAGAGAGCTGAAGGAGGCATTTGCTGCAATGGAGCCACAGCTACAGGGGAGAATTGCCAATCAATGGATTAAGTTTAAGTTCAACCCACCAGCAGCTTCCCACTTTGGTGGCGCCTGGGATTGGGAGATACAATCCGTCAAGAAAGCTGTGCAGGTGGTGATCAGCGCTCAGTCTCTCCAAGAAGAAGTCCTGCTTACAGTCTTGATCAAGGTGGAAGGCATCCTTAATTCCAAGCCTCTAGGATACGTGTCCTACAAAGTTGTGGATACCGGATCCTGTGACACCAAACATGTTGCTGATGGGGCGGCGGGACGCCTCCCTGCCACAAGTGTCCAACGCTCCGGACCGACTCACCAGGAGGCAGTGGCGTCATTGTCAAATGATGGTGAATCACTTCTGGGCGCAATTCCTCAGAAGCTACTCACCGTCTCTTCAAGTCTGCCAGAAGTGGCGGCAACACACTGATGATGTCCTCCAGAACGCTGTCGTGATGATCGCTGATTCACACGCTCACTGGCCCGTTGGGAAGGTGGTCAATGCATTCAGTCAGGTGGTTCAAGCTGGGAACAAGACTTACCTGTGACCGGTAGCAGGCCTTGTCCAGCCGCCAGATGTTCTGGATGACGATGCCGATCAAGGGACTTCTGTACCACCACAGGGACTGTATTTTGTTTACATAATAGACCATGCTATTCAGGGAGTGGCTGTTGTAAATTCCCTGTTATTTTCGTTATATTGGGTTACATATTGTTATTTCTAGTCATGCACTTTGGACAGCCCAGGTAGCACCGTAGGGCCCTAGCGTTTGTTAGGTGTGTGGGGGGGTTACATCAGAACTTACGTCAGCTAGTCGTGTGCGCCTCGTGTAGATATATATATCTCTATGTCACTCTGCCGCACTGGTGTGTCAGCTGTGTTATATTGCACTGTGTTTACATGAGTGTGTATGTGGAATGCTAGCTAAGCCATTCATGTTTATATAGCACTTATGTGATATTGCGAGAGTACCTAAGCCTGGCGTGTTTAGTATTTAAATCTGGTAATTATTTGTATATTCTCTTATTCTGTCTTACAGAAACCATCCATTTCATTCATTCATTGAATCATTCATTCTTCCATTCGTTATGCATTGGTTATTCATGCATATATTTGAACATTATGCTAAAGATTAATCTGTATTGATGCCAATCATTCAACTTTATATAAGCAACAAGAACTGTTCCCTGTGTCTGCGTCTACTCTCTGACCGGAGTTGTACTGGATAAAGTGCAGCATTGCTCATCACAAAATCATTATTTCCAATACTCACAGACATACAAACAGTCTAATGACCTTCACTTCATTTAGGACAGTATCATGTCCCCTGAAACAATGAGTGTGTGAGCAGCTGAGTCTCCCCTCCTCTCCTCTCCCCTCTCCTTTCCTCTCTCATTTCCTCTCCTCTCTCATTTCCTCTCCTCTCCCCTTCTGTCCCTTTCATTCTCTCATCTCTATCTCCCAGTCTCTCTCCTTCTCCTTTCCTCTTGCTCTCTCTCTTTCTGTATCACATACCCATACTCTTTCTCCTTTCCTTTTTATATGCTCTCTCTCTCTCTCTCTCATTCACTGAGAGCTTAGACCACAGCTGCACCACACTCTGATGTTACTATTTCTGTCAAACGGAGCTTAATGCACATTACACACAAAGGGACAGACGTGCGCTCCTGCCACGGCCACGCTCACACACCCATCCACGCGCTCACACACACACACGCACGCACGCACGCACACACGCAACACCAAAACACACACTGCATCCCATTAGCAACAGCTCCACAACATGTGGCTTCTCGCAGTAGCTAGAGTTGGCTAACTCTCTCTCTCTCTCTCTCTCTCTCTCTCACACACACACACACACACACACAAAGTGCACATTCTCTCTCAGACAGGCGGGCAGTGTGCTGCTGAATGGGCTCGCCAGTGCGTCGCTGAGAGAGAGAGCAGGGATATCAACTCTCTCGCTCCAGGAAGAGAGAGTAGAGGGAGAGCAGAGTGACTTGAAAGCCAGCGTTTCACCTGCGGTCCTACCTGGAAACGCTACAGCTCTCATCTGCGAGACGAGGACAGAGTCACGTCCGCGCGCCGGACTGACCTGAGATCAGGGAACGCTATCGAGTCCGCTTATATTTCAAACGCTCTCTGATAATCCAAACCTTGATGAAGGCGTCAAGATTCCCAACAGCGGCAGAGACGGAGTCAGGGGGATTCTCTACAAGTGTTGTCTCTCGCCGTCAGGAGGCTGAACTGTGAGGACAGATGGTGAGTCCTGAGTATGTGTGAGTGAGATTATGTGTAGACAAGTTTGTTATATTGTTATATTTATATTTGTGTGCATGTGTTTGGGGTGTGCGTGTTAGTACCTGCCTGCAGCTGTGCGTTTGCGTGTCCATGTGCGTTGTTGCACGTGCGCGCGTGTGTGTGTGTCCTGTGGGTATGCGCACGTGCGCGTGCGTGTGTACTGCCATCTGTTTGAGTGAAGGCCGTTCCTCTTGTCTTTTACATGTCCACATCCTGATACTCTCCACGGCGGCACCGTACTACACTACGCGTGGTGCAGTAACTCGTTTTGGCTCGGTCGTCTTCGTCGTTAGAGCAGGCGAGCACAGCCTTTCACAGTCAGCCTCGTCCGGCCCAAAGAGACCCAACAAATCCATAATGTTTGGGGAGGAAAAGTGCAGCCACGGGGGAGAGTCTGTCATTGGCCGTTCAGCTGCAGGACGTTACGGGAGCCTAGGAAACGGCAGCGATGCACTGCAGATAAAAGTGGGAATTTCCGGAGGATTTCAATGACAAGACAGAAGCAGCAGAGTATCACTAGGAAATCCGTTTCCTTCCTATATGAAGCCGCTGAGGCAGTGCTGAAGGTGAAGTTCAGCGGTTTGACTGGACAGCACTGCCTGGGAATCGCCTCGTCATAAGGGACCTCCAACCTGACCCACGCAGTGCTGCCCCATCACCTCTCCTCTTCTGCTCCCTAGCTCTCTCGCTCTCTCCTCTGTACCACCTTCTCTCTCATTTGTGTAGCTCAGTGGGTGCAGCATGGCACCAACACTACTGTGGTGAGGGGTTCCATTCCCTATTTAACTCAATAGGTGGAGCATGGCACTCCAGGGTCAGGGGTCAGCCATGTAACACACATATGCACACATATGTACTGTAAGGTGCATGCAAAATATTCACATAATGTCAGACGCATATAATAGTGACAATATAGAAGAATAACAAATGATAGCTTGGTAGCATTGGATGGAAGGCTTCACCCTCCTGGGACGGGTTGTTCTGATACCATCTGGATTCATAAAAAGGCATCTGTCCCGCACAGGGATGGAAAGAGTCTTAATCTGCAGCCCAGTTGTGACCCAGTGCCTGTCTCTGTGGGTGCCGCTTCATTTGGCTGATGGTGCATTTCACAAGCTGTTAGCTGTGCCTCTTCTGTGTGCCGATACGCCCGAACACGCCCCACAATTAAAGCCGCTACGTGCAACATACAACAACGAGCCGTTACAGTTCAAAACAAGCCGGACCTTTCTCCTCCCCTGCAGCGCCTCTCCGTCGCTCCTCTCTCCAAAAAACCTTCTCGCGCTACAGGTGAACAGGTTCTCGGGAGGAGTTTATTGTCGGGCTGACCCACGTCAACGCGGTTTAGAAAAGAGGGAATATCAACACACCGGCCGACCCGACGTGGCAGACACTCGTTGTGAAGATCATATCTCACTGAACCGCTGAACTTTTAACAGAAAATAACAGAAAATGTGCACACAGCAGCTTTAAAATAAAATAAAGCCTTCTCTTCTGACTGATAAAGTGTGTTTCTGGATGGGTGAAATGGTTTTGAATGGTAGGCTCAAGACTAAACGCGGCTACTCGTCTGCCATCGAGGCTACTAGACTCTAGACCCTCCTGTGTGAGGACCTCAGGCTAGTTCAGTATTATCTCTTAAATCACCTCTTAAAAAGGACTTGATTTATTGTATCGTACTTTTGTTTTCTGATGATCCTTTTCGTTTGTTTTTCACATACAGGGTCATATTACAATCTCTGTACACCAGGACAGTCAATCATACTTGGCACATCTCAGGAACAGGACAAGGAAAGAGGTGGGTTATTGACATAAAAGGAAAATACGTCACATTATCTAGTCAGCTGTTATCTAGAGCCCCTGTTCTACTCCATCAGCACTCTCCAAGTATAAACAGAGGAGACCATATCCAAGTAAAGGTCAATAAAATGTTATTCAGTTAACCTTTAAAGGTTAATTTCACTACTTTGTAACACTGTCCAGTTGTTTATGAAGCCCCGTTCACACATAAAACCCATAACATTGACGAACTCGTGAACATCAGAGATTCGACCCCTGAGGATTTATTTCATCACCTCGTCTGTGGAATTACTGGACATCCTGGTCGAAGGTGCGCTCACCTTTACACACACAGTGAAACGCCGGAGGAGAGGAAAACTTCCCGCACCGTTACCGGGGATATTTCTCTCTAACGTGCGTTCACTGGGAAACAAACCGGATGAACTTCGGCTACTGTCGTGGGAAGAACAGAGGCCTTTCTTCATCTTCCGTTCCGTGCTTCGCGGAGGCGTGGCTGTATGGATCGATAACCGAACTCTGCGCTGCAGCTGGGAGGCTTCCAACTCCTCAGAGCGGATCGCCACACGGAACTTTCCAGCAAGACGAAAGGTGGAGGAATCTGTTTTTATACTAACAGTGGCTGGTGTCCGGATGTCAGTGATCCTACAACACTGTTCTCCTCATCTGGAATCCTTCTTTAACAAAGGTAATCTCACCCACGAACTCCCCAAATACAGACAATTTATTAAATGCTCAACCAGAGGACAACATTCTGGATCACTGTTACACCACAGTAAGCAGTGCCTATCACCCCGTCCCCTGAGCTGCGCTGGGACATTCTGACCACGTCATGGTCCACCTCCCCCACCACAGCAGGGGTTTGGGCCTCTCCACAGAGGCCCCCTCCTCCCCTACCACAGTGATGACTTTCTCCATCCTGGAGAGGGACGTTAAAAGGCTTGAAGCACTGTGCTGATCAGCTGTCTCCGGTGTTCACAGACATTTTAAACACCTCGCTGGAGACATGCCACGTACCAGCCTGCTTCAAGACCTCCACCGTCATCCCCGTCCCCAAAAAACCAAGGACCACAGGACTTAACGAGTCCTGCACACTTGTGCTGTCCCACCTCAAAAACATCACTGACCCACTCCTGGGCCCCCTGCAGTTCACCTACAGAGACAACAGGTCTGTAGACAATGCAGTAAACCTGCACCTGGACTTCCCAGGAACCTATGCCAGGATCCTGTTTGTGGACTTCAGCTCTGCCTTTAATGCTGTCATCCCGGCTCTTCTGCAGGACAAGCTCTCCCGGCCGCGTGTGCCTGACTCCACCTGCAGGTGGAACACAGACTTCCTTTCTGACAGGAAGCAGCAAGTGAAGCTGGGAAAACAGCTGCACCTCCAGTCATCAGTCTGACAAGCTCCTGAAGTTCGTGGACGACGCCACCCTCACTGGGCTCATCTCAGGTGGGGATGACTCCGCCCACAGGTGGGAGATTGACCGCCTGACCACCTCTCCTGGTGCGGACTAAACAACTTAGAGCTCAACGCTCTAAAGACAGTGGAGACAGTTGTGGACTTCAGGAAGAACCCAGTACCACTCACCCCATCACCCTGAGAGACTCCCCAGTCAACACTGTGGAGTCCTTCTGCTTCCTGGGCACCATCATCACCCAGGACCTCAAGAACATCAGCTCCATTACCAAAAAAGCACAACAGAGGATGTACTTGCATGTAGGTACGATTGTGGCCGACCCCTCCCACCCTGGACACAAACGTTTTGAAACACTCCCCTCTGGCAGGAGGCTGCGGTCCATCAGGACCAACACCTCACGCCACAAGAAGAGTTTCTTCCTGTCTGCAGCTGGCCTCATCAACAAGGCCCGGGACCCCCACTGATACGAACCCATATCCCCTCCCCCCATAGACACTACACATTACATTAACATACAGTCTCTACAACTGACATTAACACACATCTTTTGATCTCTATATATTGAACATATTCTCTATACTTCATACTGTTGACCTTTGCACATTCCCTGGTCAATATCTTGCACATTCCTGCACAAACTGTACAGTTTTTCATTTTAAAAACAGATATATTGCACATATTTTATTCTATTTTTTCATATTCTGTAGTGTAAATATTTCTAGTTTATGTTTCTTGACTTGAGTGTTTTTATATGTAGTGAATATATCTTTACACTATGAGAGTGTTTTTATACGTAGTGAATATATCTTTACACTATGAGAGTGTTTTTATACGTAGTGAATATATCTTTACACTATGAGAGTGTTTTTATACCTAGTGAATATATCTTTACACTATGAGAGTGTTTTTATACGTAGTGAATATATCTTTACACTATGAGAGTGTTTTTATACGTAGTGAATATATCTTTACACTATGAGAGTGTTTTTATACGTAGTGAATATATCTTTACACTATGTGAGAGTGTTCCAGTGTTCCACTCCAGAGTCAAAAGAGAGGGAGGCCAAGTAGGGCAGCGAGCAAGGACTCACACGGAGATGGCTGAATGAGGTGCTGGAGGAGAGGAGAGGGAGAAAGGCAGAGAAAGAAAGAAAGACAGAGAGAGTGACAGAGAGAGAGAGACTGAGAAAGAGAGAGAGACAGAGAGAGAGAGACAGAGAGAGAGGGAGAGAGCTGGTAGGTTGGAGGAGAGTAGCCAGGGGCCACTTCAGTTAAGAGCTGGATAAAATGAGGATGACAGACCTCCTGTACATTCGCTTTTGTCTTGATTCTCAGCTTGGGTGTGTGTGTGTGTGTGTGCGCGCACACGCGCGTGTGTGTGTGTGTGTGAGCATGCATTGGAGTTTTTGATTGTTCAGTACTGTGGCGTACATTAATCTAACCCCAGTAGTCTAAATATATGGCAGAGATTAAGAGCTCACTGTCGACTGTATACATTATGTTGCTCTTTCTGCAGGCGTTATGAAGGCTTTTACTTTTCGAGATGATTTTACTTGGAGGATCCACCATAATGACCCGTTTTCCACATCCTCTCCCACCATGTGACATAACATCCATCTGTTGTTATGAAAGTATGACAGCGTGACAGGTCAGAGGTCATCCCTTCATAAGACCGCAGGACCCCCGGACACTGATGGAGAGCCTGGCTCATCCGCTTACATTCTGCTTTAAGCTGTACTGGATCTAATGTGACTAACAGCTGGCAATCAACTCTTGAGCCTATTTACTGGGCTTGCAGAGTTTTACAATTACCATGCTGCACCCGTACTGTGACTACTATGGTTACGGTACTGTGCTGTTTCTGACTACACCTACTATGGGTATTAAACAGTACCAGCACCACACTGCACCTGCTGTAAATTTGATTTACCTTGAAAGAGCAGTAAAACAGTACTTAGGTCTTGGGACTGGCAGATGTCTCAATAAAACACGGCTGAGGCGGCAGTAGAGATAACTCGGCTTGCTGGCTCCAACATAACCAGGCACAACCGCAACACAAGCAAACCATCATGGTGTAGACAAGCTGGTGAATGGCAACCACACAGTGACCTCAACATATCCACTACACCTTGCAATTTATAAACCTGACTAAATGCAACCACGCCTCAGATAAATGACCAAAATGATCACAAGCAGCTAATAGCAAAGAGCGTTTTAGATTAGCGATTTGAGTTTCAAATCATCAATTCAAGCCACCTGCTACTTCAACTGCAAACACCGAGTTTGGCGTCATGATCAATGTGGGCAACGTCCCGAGTAAATAAAACAAACAGAACAAGAGCTTGCAAAATCATCGTATGCCAACGTTATGAGCAAACGTTTCTACAATCTTGCAGAGAATATGCCGTGGAACTGTCTGACGCTTAACTAGCCGTTACTGAGTTGCTAGAATGATCATGTTTGACGTATGATGATATTTTTTAACAGGACAGGAACCTTTTCAGTGGAGTTGGAGGAGGAAGGTACCGGCAGCGTGATTTAAAGATGATGATTTGTTTTCCCCCTTGTTCCACATCGTCCTTCTCTACTCGATTTGAAAATGCTTCCTGTTTTGCAACGACAGTTTGGTCCCAAGTTATGTCGGTACGCAAACCCGGGATTATTATTATTATTACGTTTCACGAGGCGGGTGAACGGAGGTCAGCTGCCTGTTGGCGTGTTGACGCAGAGCGCTGCAGTGTGCTCGCGTCCACAGCAGAGCGGCGTCTTTGTATCCAGATAACAAGCGATAAAAAGATAACCTTGGGGGGAGAGTTTCAGAGACGCACGCAGGACGGAGTGACTTCGCTTTTCTCCTTTTATGTCCTCTCTCTCTTTATGCACACGTCCCTTTGACAGCCTTAAACCACCAGAGAATACAAAAGAAGAAAACCTTGACAATTCAACGTTTATAAATAAATAAATAAATAAACTGAAAACAAAAGAAAATAATTACCGCGTATATATAGTGGAAGCCCGGGGGCGTTCTGCTAAGAGTTGGCTTTGACTTTTTCTCTATGCGGTGTTTGTTGTTCTGGATGTAAACGTAAAGGATTGTTGCTTTATTTTCCTCGTGTTCTTTCTGACTTTGAGAAGAAAAGGTTCAAATGAATCAAATGAGTGAAAATGAAATGCTGTGAAATACAGGCCCGTAATGCCAACAACTAAACCAGGAGCGCCAGAGACTAAGCTGTTGATGGTTTCTGATCTCTACGTATGGCGGACTTGATCTGCATGCTGACCTGTTCCCGCTGGCGGTGGTCTAAAAAAAGGTCAGAGTAGCAGCCTTGTGGTGGCAGGTCACTAGGTTTAAATCTAATGCTCTCCCTTTATCAACATCTATGTACCCTTGAGCAAGGCATTACGTCAACTGCTCCAATGGGGCTGCTCAGTGTCCGACACTGGAAGACTGTGGTTGTACTGGGCAGCTCCCAGTTGGAAATGCGCGGGACCGTATGAATGTAATGCAGAGTGGTGCTCAAAAAGCGTGGCGCTCGGCAAAACCCCTCTCTGAAGATATAACGTTTTTATAGCCCATCACTGGCTAACTGCTAACCGCTTTTCTCTTCATCTCGTCTGTTTCCCAGGGCAGTGACTGAGACAGCAGGATGCAACTGACAGTCTAGAGAGCCACCAGAGAGGGCAGAACAGACATGTGGCACCTGGTCCGGCCTGGGAGGAACCATCCGGGCAGTCTGGGTAAGTCTGTACACCAGTGTTTCCTCTATCAGTTTTTCTTACGGTGGTGATACAAGGTTCGGATCATACCATGTAGGGGGGTCAGGGGGCTGTTAAATACCTAGTTTCTGTGACTTTTAGACAAAAAGTGAACATTAAAATCCAATGCAATCAAGTTAGAAATAACTGAAGAAATGTGACCTAGGCTCATATTACGTTTAATATAAGGCACATTTTATTAAAGCTACTATAGGTAACTAGCTTAGAGTTTGCTAGTTGTATTGTTTAACTGTGGCAAAGTCAAACTGACTGATTGTTTACATTCATGACTAAGTGAGGTTGGACTGCTGCTCTCTGTCGTCATGCCAACATGTTCACACTGTTACATGCTGTAAAGCGAGACGTCACGTTTCCCATGAAATCCAGCCTGGTGGCAGACGAAATAGTGAATACAAGGCTTCTAGGAAACTGATCTGAACTGCAATTTTTCCATTCTCCCATGGCCATTAGAAATGTAATTCTGATCTGTTAAAAACATAAAACTACATATAGTAGCTTTTGGATAAAATAAAATATAATATAAAATATAACCCAAAGGAACAAATTAAAAAGTATATGAAATAAAATCCATCAAGGCAGACTTCGTCCATTTTGCAAAAATGTGGATCTAACTAACGTTAGTGTAGCTTGATGGATAGACTTGTGAGGACAGAGATGTAGAAATGATCAAAATGATTAGATTGAAGTCTATTTGGCTACAGCTTTCTATGTATTCCTGCCTACAAATGAACGGCCAATATTGATTTGATCTAACTTCAATCCCAGGTAATATGAGAGAGCTGTCGCTCTCTGACTGATGCGCTTGGTCGCTTCTCCCACCTCAGTCACAGAGGACGCTGTGGGAAGCACCTGCACCTTCCATAGAGCAGAACCGAACATTCACCCAAGTATTGATTGGACACCCTGTGACCAATCCTGTGACAGGACCTGGGTTGGAGGTCACCCTGTGACAGACCTAGAGGACCTGGGTTAGAGGTCACCCTGTGACAGACCTAGAGGACCTGGGTTAGAGGTCACCCTGTGACAGACCTAGAGGACCTGGGTTAGAGGTCACCCTGTGACAGACCTAGAGGACCTGGGTTAGAGGTCACCCTGTGACAGACCTAGAGGACCTGGGTTAGAGGTCACCCTGTGACAGACCTAGAGGACCTGGGTTAGAGGTCACCCTGTGACAGACCTAGAGGACCTGGGTTAGAGGTCACCCTGTGACAGACCTAGAGGACCTGGGTTAGAGGTCACCCTGTGACAGACCTAGAGGACCGGGGTTGGAGGTCACCCTGTGACAGACCTAGAGGACCTGGGTTAGAGGTCACCCTGTGACAGACCTAGAGGACCGGGGTTGGAGGTCACCCTGTGACAGCGTGTATCAGCCCCGCTGAAGTGTCCTTGAGGCTGAAGAGAATGAATCACTACCAGCTGCAGCTGTGCTGTTCTATAGCAGGCCTCAGATCCTTCAGAGTTTAATAGATTATTACAGACAATAATTTCTATTTTAGTCCTTTAGCTGTTGCTCTTATCCAGAGAGATTTATAATGAGGGTAGTGTCTTGCTCAAGGACACTTGGACAGGACACAAGGCTGTTAATGGCCATTGTGGGAATTGAACCTACAGTGTGACCATGCTGTCACAGGATGGTCTCTGTAACTACGTGATCTCCCTGCCACTTTGCTCACTTTCAGGCATGACGTTGGTAAACGCTTCCTCTCTGATCAGATGGAGAGCTATTTCTGAAACGTACACATGATGTATCTGTCCTTGTGAGAACAGAACTGTTTCTAATCCATTGTGCAGCATGTAATTGGCAAAACGTACCATTTTGCATAGTGTTGAGATTTGTAGGTTTAAAGGGTTTGTACATTTAAAAATATGTCTGTCCCTCATCTCTTTTTCCCAATATTTCCTGCTCCTTTCTCTTCCAGTCTCTGCAGTCCTGTTTAGTCTGCTGTTGGTTTTACTGGTTCCACTGGGGACGGTCCATGGGTGTCCTGGTGTCTGCAGCTGCCATGGTAACACTACTGACTGCTCTGGCCTGGGCCTGCTGTCTCTGACATCCATCTTGCCCCTGCTTCCCCAGGACACTCTGACCCTCTGCTTAGCCCAAAACAACCTCTCCTCCCTGGGCATGGGAGAGCTATCCAACCTCAGCGCCCTGGAGCGTCTGGATATCTCCCAAAACCGCCTTTCCAACCTGCAGCCTGGAGCCTTCTCAGGCCTCAGCAACCTGCGCTGGCTTAACCTCTCCACTAACTACCTGGGACTCCACTTAGCGACCTCTGACCCCAGCAACAACATGGAAGTGTTTCAGGGTTTGAATGAAAGTCAAGTTGGGACCCAGCAAGGCCTGAGCAATGCACTCTTCCAGGGGCTGTGGCGACTGAGAGGGTTGGACCTGTCCTCCAACAGTTTGCTGTGGCTGCCTAAGGGCCTGCTGGATGGAATCCAGGGGCTGGCCTGGTTGTCTCTGACTAGGAACAGACTGAGGGCCCTGGACAGAACCACCTTCGAGCCTTTGGTGGGACTTCAGAGCCTCCATCTGGCTGGGAACCCGTGGGAATGTGACTGCAAGCTGAGGGACTTCAAACACTGGATGGAGTGGATGATTTACAGGGGTGAGTCAGGCAGTGAGATGATAAACTAACAGCGACTATACCAGAACTAATCATTTAGTACTAATAATCTATACTTCTGATCAAACCAATGTATCTCAGTTCTGCAGTATGTATGTGTACGAAGACTATCGTGACCTCTCTCTCTCTCTCTCTGTCTCTTCTCTCTCTATTTGCCCCCTCTCTCTCTCTCTCTCTCTCTCTCCCCTCCTCTGTGTTCTCCAGGTGGAGAGGTTGATGCGGTGCAGTGCAGCCTCCCCAGGGAGCTGCAGGGCAGGGACATCCGCAGCGTGCCGGCAGAGATGTTCAGCTACTGCCTGCAGAGCCAGATCAAAGACCTGTCCGGCGACGGCGGCCGCCCCCTCTGCCCGCCAGGCCGGGTCAACAGCGGGGAGGACTGCGTGCGCCAGCGGTACCGGCCCGTGAGCGTCCGGCGGGCGCACGGCACGCAGGTCGTG
>OMKK01061215.1:3631-15335 GCA_900302305.1 Polymixia japonica
GCACGTACACACACGTACACACGTACACACACACACACACACACAATATATACAAAGGTAAAAAGAGCTGAGCAGATTGTTAATACTTTTGCTAGCTATTGTTTACATTTGTATTGGTTTGTGGAGTGAATCAATGAGGTTAGGCGGCCAATGATATTTAAAAAAATGTTGAACAAAGCACATTTTTCGCAGCCTTGAACCTTACTGAGGGATTGGAGGGAATCATCAACTCCTGCAGCTGCAAGAGAGTTATTATCTATACTGTGTAAGGATTTTGATATAGAATTTGCCATTCATTCAAAAGAAATGTCAATTCCACAAATACATGGAGTTAAACAGCCTAGTGTTTGACACTGTTGGCATCAACATGTCTATGTTTAACAGAACAGGACCGGGACAGTGTGTTGATCTATTCACAGTCTTGACAGCCAGCACACGTTTATGTGGATTTAATAAACATATGACCTCCATGATAACCAGTATGGGGGCACTAAATCGCTTCAAATTTTGTACATGTGTTGCTAGGCAACAGCATAATCGGTTTCTGTCTCTCTCTTCTTATAGGGCTCTCTCTAGTGGGATTGCTGTGCGGCTATCATTGAAAATGCTTAATTAACTTCTACAAAAACTCAATTAATGGCAGAGATTAGGGCTCTGAGGGTTAAAAAGCATATCTATAGGCTACCCAGAAATATACGTCAACATAAAGATGTGTTTCAAACATGAAAAGGGACTTTGAAATGAAATATCCAATGACAATGTATCTGTTTGAGTCTAATCTAACATACGCATTTTAAGGGTCTGTTACGAACAACGTAACGTCCTATTATTTTAGAAATGTTATGTTGGATCTATTGGTTCCATTCTAGACAAATTTCATATCAAGATCAGATACAACGACTTCTTGTCAAAACAGAGGCATCTGTCCTAAACAATCTAATACAATAACTGCTTTTATTACTTGAAGGACTGCCCTGTTGGAAAAGAAGTGGCTTGAAACACCAACTTACTACCATACAAACAAAACTTTGAAGTCAATGATGTGTGGATATAGAACAACTATTACTGATAGTGATTGCAAACATATGGCAAGGCTAAATACATAAACATAGTGCACTTAATGTTGCCAATTACAGATAAGCTTACCTACGTAATACACATGCTCATTATAATAAGATCGTAATAATAAGTCTGATAAAAGTCTATATTCATCCAGTTAAGACAGAACAGCAGGCTGTGATACCTTATCCTGATACCAAGGACCTGCTTGTAATATGTTTAATACCATAGGTTGACCTGCTTCTTATGATGCTGGGCATCTGTAATCCATAATAACACAGAATAATTGTTTATATGGCTGTTTTGTTGCTTATACCGTTATTTATGCAACTAGTAGTTCCTCAAAAAAATCCCAACTTTTGCTTGGGTCAACTTCAACCAGGATAATTATCTTTGGTAAAGTTGCACTTGTTTCTGGTCTGCAGCTTATTTGCATTTGCTTTTTGCTTATCAAGAATTAATGGTTTAAATTAGACATTAATGCAAAACAGGTGAAGTAGTTTCAAGAGGATTGAGATCACCTGTGGTTGTAGACAGAATCTGAATATAAAGTTTGTTCATGTAAATTTAATGTGTGAAAAGTTTGGGATTTATAGAGACTGACATGCATAACACTTTTTTTTTAAACAAATTTAATAAGAAATCTCATACACCTCTGTGTATGCAAAGCTAGCGGGTTCTGAATTTACATAGGAGATAAACTGATGCTCAAGGGAGTTCAATAAGGTTTTCTGTGCATCAAAATTACATTCTAGAATAAGAACCCAAATGTACAAAGAATTCAATTTGTTCAGTTGCCTGGGATTATATTGTTCAACCTGTTCTTGCAGCTCAATCGCAATGATTTGTAGCTCTCCACAGTACTCATAATCATGATTTCCTGGGATGTTTGGCCATAACTACAATAATGGTTAAGGTGTAACAGATTACAGATTACACATAATGGGGTTAAAGCAATCTGATTACAATAATAATACTTATAGTTTGGGAAAAAACAATATAAGATTACAGATACTTTTATTATTTAGAAACATGAAGATTAATTATTTGATTACAGAAGGTTTTTTGAAGGGAACATGCGTTTTGACTAACATTATACACAAAAATACAACTTGAAATAACGGTTAGTCATGGTGAAGATAATTACACAATAACACTGAAATGAACTGGAATAATTGTAGAGTAATAATTGTATATTTTAATATTTCATATTTAAAGGCAAGGTAATTCATGAATTGTGTAGGCATCCGTCTATCTAAATTTAATGTTTCCAAACAAATGTTTTGGCTCAAAGATGGATAAACGTATGAAAGCTTTGAAACATGGTGTGGTGTCATTAACATTGAGGTTTATCATCGTATTACTAGCAGCGTTGCAGTACTAATGAGTCATGAGGCACAACAGGCTATTTACTCTGACAATATATTTTTATACTGGGGCATTTCATGTTATACAGCAGGCTCACCAAACAGCTCAGAGCAAATAAACTGTCATAATAATGGAGACAACAATTTCATTGCCCAAAAAACATCTCTGTGTCAGGGCGAGAGGAGAAACGGCTCATCATCAACACCGAACAGGAGGAAGCCAAGACATGGAGCTCTTTAAATTCAAGCTTTGACAGAAGCCTGCAATCCCTTCTCACCACACTGCCCCTGCTAATCTCCTCCATTCAACCACATCACTATGGAAACTGGATGGTGTCACCCTTGCTGCCTAACTTGTGCCACGCAGCCATGTCCTCCACTGACATGGAGGCTGTGCAGCAAATATTTACTGATCGCTGCTCAACCTCACATAGCTATCTCCATGTTGTGGCCATGTTGGTTTTTTAATGGCTGCCATCTTTATGCAGTGATATCAGGTTGTAGGCTAATGAGTTTTATAATCTGGAAGACGACTTGCGTGTCTCAAATCTACTCGATGAGACAATCAAAATGGGAAATGTATGTTATATGCTAAAAGCATTGTAAAAAAATAAGCTTTTTTTCAAGAAAACAACCCCACCCCCTATTCTGTGGGGAGCTTGAAGTGGATATAGCTGCATATTTTCATATTCCTGTGTTCGGTACCTATTCCATTTCCTCGCCTTTCCTCTGGCAAAATTGTGGGGGAATATTTGTCATGGTTTTAAAAGGTTTATCAGCTTCAAAGCTGAGAGAGATGGTTGTCCAACCCATCAGTGAGACCACGCAATCCTTCCAGCACTGACAAGAATGGGTTAGAGCATGTGGACAAAATTCTCCAGCTAAGCTCCCAATTCAGAGCTTTTACATAAAGCTTGGAGAAGCACATTTACATGTGTCGTTGACGTCAGCTCTAATCCACCCCAGACCAGAGAAGAGGTTCAGTAATTACTAATTACAGAAGACAAATGGTAATGATCACCAGCACCATCAGCCTGGTCAGCACAACCACTGATGTTTTGATGATTAGCTATTTAGCTAGAGAATAAAAATATAAAAAAGAGCCTGCAGGTAATCAGGATATAAACACACATTGACATACTCCATCTCACAAGCATGATTTGCCACGAGGACTTTGATTATCACACGCCTCCTGAGCTGGATGTGAATATAGACAATTCTGGTTTGAGCCCTGGAATTAGGAAAGCAGGGTAAGCATCAAAAAAGGGGGAGAGAAACACTCCCTCTTCTTGTTGCTGTCGCCTTACATCTTTTCATCAAAGTGCCACAAGCATGCCCAGGACTTGAATTAACAGCCTGGGTCTAATATTTGCCCACAGTCGGCCCTTCGGCGCTTCTCAACATCACATGATGCTTAATTAGAGATTCTTCTGCAAAAGGGCGTTTGGTGCGGTGCCAGGTGTCTCAGAAGTGACAGTCTTGACTAATTAGCTGACCATAAGCTCTGCACTGTGAACTGAATCACTGACTTCTTCCTTAGTTTTTGCTGGACACAGACTCGCTGTTGTCTGTGATGAAGTCAGGGGTAGGCCTGCTTCCATAAGGCTCAGGAAAAACTACTGTGCTCTTTGATGAACACGATTTATGAGCCAGTTGCCTGTGAAGCGGTCTTGCCCTTCTGATGGCAAATCAAATTACCAAGATGGATTTAGCCCAATTCGATTTGTTTTTTCAAATATTGAATATTTACAATATTTGTATTTCCATACTTCCGCATCAGTATCTTAAACTTGTGTTGTTTACTCAACATATTATTGTTCCAGAATTACAAAGTATTATTCACAGCCATTTGAAAGCATTAGTAAATTGTTAACTATGAAATAAATCATTTATGTATTTAATAAACTATTCATTAGTCATTGTGTTCTTGCAAATTCAAATCTAGTTTTGCAACAATCAGTCATGATGTAAACATTTGCGAAGGTGGGAAAGGACCGACTGGTTTACTGTTAGGACAGATGTCGTGTTGAAGATGATTTGGCGATAGACAAAATAAGTCTCTTTACATAGACTGTGAAGACATTTTGCAGAAGACCATTTCCAAGTATTTTTCCTGACTTGATATGCAACTTAGCTGCAGGGAGGATTGTGTCAGATTTATCACTGTTTCCCAGCAGTGTGGTTCGATGTAATATACAATGTATATTAAACATTCATTTTGTCTATATTTACAGTTTGAACATTTCAATTCTAAAGCTCAACATTTTTTATGTGGTCCCTAGTGATTTAGTTATTAATATGTTTATGACAGATGTAATGAACAAGGTGGACATCCAAAAAAGAGGTGATTGTTAAATTATACTTACACTTCAAAATTTTTAAATTAAACTGAGAAAGGAATTGTTTAGATTAAATTCAAACTGAATAAACACCACACCTCTAATGTCAGACTGCAGTTCAACTTTGTTTTCATTGTTAATATTACTGCTGGTTAGGATTGGGTCTAAAGATAACCCAGTTGGTTTTCCCTAAAACATAATTCAGGGGGAAAGTTGTCAAACTAATTGTGGTAATTAGCATCGGTGCTGCTGTATGTTCTCGTATTCTCATGAGCAGTGTTTTATTGCCATATATTGTTAGTTTTCTTCCCTGTTTGCAGGAAATTGAGACTGAGACAATTGTCCTCTAAAATTAATCAAATAAAGACACAAAGAAGGTAATTAGTATTAAATAATTGTTAGTATTCTTTTCTTTTTTGCAGTATCAGAATGTTTCATTACACATAATCCCCCCTAATTCAGTCACTGCAACAAGCATTTGACACTGCCATGCAAGACTAGTAAGAGTACCTGGGTCCTTCAACAGAATGAGTGTGATCAATAAAACAACACTAAACAAGTAGAATTTGATTAGAAGATAAACAAGAGAGAAACGCAGCTATCCACGACCCTGGCAACATACTTAAATATTCTGATCTATCTCTAAATATGTTGTGATTATTGATTGGTTCTGCTTGGTGGCCAGATTGGGTCAAATACATATTAGTGGCTTCACCTTATGAAGTCCGCTATGCATTTTCAAACTTTGGAATTTCAGAATTCTGCACTAAAACTAAGAAGTCTATCATTTTGCTTGAACGTGTTGTGATCATGACATTACAGTTGACTGGTTTTCTGCCTGGCTTTAAAAACAGCCACTTTAGTCTCATCATCTGGACGCATTTGGTTGATTGTCCAAAGTGTTTAGTTGATCACCAAAGTACGACAAAGGTTACATTGAAACGCTCTTTATGAATGATTTGAGACTTGCGGCTGTGTGGGATTACATCAAAGAGGGTTAATTTCCTTAAGAAATACAGGCCCTGATTACATTGCATGGGCAAATTACACACTTCTTTTTTGTCTAATGAGTTTTCTGTCTTACACTAAGAAATTAAAGCTTTGGTATAAACATGTCGCTGACAAAAACACTGCCCACCCAAATAGCCCCACTCAATCACCTGTTGCAAGCACACATCAGTCAGCGTTATTCTCATTTTCAGTTTGTGGTCCATTAGAGACACCAAAGAACGTATAGTCCTTGGTGTTTGGTGATTAACTCTGAGGGGCAGGATGGATTCCCTTGAATCAGACTACAATCGTCACGACATCTCACAGAGACCTGCAAAAACTGAGCCATGGTGCGATCGGTAGGTAGCAGACTGACTCTGCCGTCATTGAATTTAATCAAGTGGTATGATAAAGAAAACAGAAGTGACAAGGAAATAACAAACCCGTGTTTGTCGTTTGCGCTTCAGAGAGCCTCATACCCACTTTAACGTGTTGTGTCTCCAGGTGCAGAAGCCTTGATATCATGCCTGCAGTCATACCAGAGGGGGGAGATGAAAGCGGATATGTTGTTAGTTTTATCTAGTTGCCACCTCTCACATACAAATGTTATGTTTGTTTTTTTTTTTTATTTTAAAATGTTTCCTTTTATTTTACAGACTTGGACATTAAACACATACATTACATACACAAATGACGTACAAAAAACGCAGAACAACATATTCGCACAAACGCAAACAAAGGAATATGAAGAAATACTTCATGTAGCTGTTTGTTGTTTTTTTTTTAACAAATATCCTTGAAAATCTTCTCGTTGTAGCTCATCATATTATACACCACTACACATATTCTGCTAAGGAGTTCAAATATGACTTTATTGTATCCCACAATCCCTCTAGGCCCAGATCAAGGAGAGTTATTGTGGCAGCATCTCTTTCCATCCTTATTATGTCTGGAAACTCTTCTGACCAGCTGCTCAAACTAACTTTGTTATCTTCCAATTTATAAGAAATTTCTGTTTAGCAGCAAGACAACCCAGTGTTACAAATCTAATTTTCCTTACAGATAACCCATCTATTTTGTCTCCTAGTATAGTATCCCAGTATAGGACATCAGCCTGGAGGATCTCTGTCAGGACATTTGTTACCACTGACCGGAGGGAGTTGACTGCAAGGCATTCAGACAGTGTATCAGGACTCCTCTTTCACTGCAGCCATGCCAGCATATGTCTGAGACCTTAGCATTCATCTTATTACATGTTACTGGGGGTAATATATGCCCTATGCTAAATTTTCATTTGAATGATTCTATATCGGACACATTTTGATATTATTGAAGTATTCCATATTCTTTGCGAAACGGCTGCGGAAAGGGGACCTCTTATGTCCTTCTCCCAGGAAAGTTGTGTTGGTGAGTTACTCTGCGCTGCTCACAAATGTATACATACATTAATTATAGAGTATATTTGTTGATAAGGCCAGAAGGAGGCATCATTTAGGTTACACTGTTCCTTTAGATTACTATATGAAACTATTTTCCTATCACTGATTGTATCTCCCAGACACATAATGTTAGAAATCTGCCACCTGGCAGTAACTAATGGTTTACCTCCCGCTGAACATGAAGTGCCAAAGAGGACAAGATGGGAGAGAGGTTCCTGTAATTTTGAACCTTTGACTAATTTTGCAATTCTACAAGAGAAATGAATAATTGATTAATAATTGGGTTATCAAGTTCTGCAGGAGGATTTGGATAACACCACAAAACAAGCCAAAGATACTTTGTTATTAAGATTAGCAATAATTCGTCCCTCCAGCCACAACTGCCAACTTATATTAGGGTTATGATAACCCCATGCGATAGGATATCTGGCGTTATAAGATAAATAACATTAGGAAATGTCTGGCACAGTCAGACCATCCTCGTGTCTTGGCATTGAACGTTTCTTTAGGCTTATTGTAGGTTTTTTTATTACAACACAAAAAGGATGAGAACAAGGATTTAACTCCTTGAACCAGCTTGATGGAAACTGCATGGGTAAAGGCTGACGTGATGAATGACAGTCTTGGGAGAACATTCATCTTCAGCACCTCAGCCCTCCTCACAGAGACATTGGCAAAGAAGACCTTCTCTTTATGTCACATCTTACTTTCCTCAATGAACCTGGGCCATTCAGTTCATAGTTATTGGAAATAGGGGCTATGATTGTAATACCCAAGTATTTATTGCCATTAGGTTTCCACATGAATGGTGCATTACCCAAGTCAGTACAAAAAGTAAGTAAAAGTACAGAGATGTTATATTGAATTGGATCCATTACACCACCAGTAAATTCCGACTTCCCACACCTCACTTCTGCACTGTAGGCCTACCACCTCTGCTATGTTGTTACTCAACACCCGGCAGATCTTCACTGAGCTACACTGCACCTACACCTCTACTTACATACAGTCAACAGTCTCTTAGCCCATAATGTCCTCACTCTGTCTGAACAGGGGCTAAATTGACAGCTGATGTTTCTGGATTGAAACGGCCTGTTCAGCAGTTCAGAAATCACATTATGCCAACAATCTGAGACTAGAGGGATATCTAACACACTTGGCTAGTGGGTTGATTAGCGGTTCAGAAATGGCATTATGGCAACATTTATGACATCCGCGGGCTAACGGGACAGTTGACCGCTCTGCTTTGCCTTGAAAAACACGCTCAGCAGTTCAAAAACCACACTGTGTCAGCAAACAATAGACTTGATTCTGTGAAAAGAGCGGTTGACTTTAAATGACAACCCAATTAAACTATAGCTATGTCATTATATCATACATTAGGGGTCCAATCTTAATTAGGAGCTGGATTCCCATACTTTGGGCCCCAGCTGGCGTATTGTCTAGACAAAGCCAGTGGCTGATCTTTTTTGGCCTCATCTTAAGCTGCCTGTAGGGTCTGACATAAGTGTGGATCACAAATCCTTGATTAGTAGTGGATGTGACTACAAATCTAGAGAAAATAGCTTCCAGAGGGGTACCCTGGCTTTTCAGTCTTTGCAGTATATTCAGCCTTGGCTGCTATTTCAGTGCATCTAAGCCTCTTCTCTCTCTCTATGTTTCATCTCCCACAACTTCGATCGCCACATTCAAGTCTACAAAGAGCAATTTATTTAAAAAGCGTCGTGTTTTGCAACGGCACACGGCGGTCAGCAGACTGTCGGAGTGTCGGATTTAAAGTTGCTAGTTTTGGAAGGAACAGTGTTTTAGGACATGGCCAGATATTTCACTAGAACTTGGCTCATTGTTTGCAAGAGTTTTAGGGACCTTTGGACCTTGGGCAGGATCTATTTTTCCCTTGACTTTATTTTGTCTTAACTTTCCAGATTACTCTCTACCTTATATTCACATATTTTGAATCTCTTTTTGGACATCCTTCCGTTCTGTGCACCCCTCATGCAAATAGCAAATTCTTTTGTTTAGAAGGCTTTATGTTCTTTTGAGACCCCGTAGTCTTCAGGTCTGCATTAGTGCAGAATGTTTCTGGTCTAGTGGATTGCACTGCCTGTGCATGTCAGGATGGATGCATTAACATTAAAAAGATGGAAAAATAAAAGCAACAGCAACAGGATAACTCCAGGGCCCAAAGCAATTTTATGACTGACAGACACAAACATACACCGTGATTCACAGCAACGCCGTGACACCAAACGACCCCCCCCTCCCAAAAACAAGAAAAGAAACAATAAACATATCTTTGGTCGTCACATAATGTCAGCCTTTTTATAAAGTTAAGCCTTTTAATGTGCCAGGTGAGACTAGGATTCTTCTCCGAAATCGTATTTCTACAGCATGTATGGTGGCTTTGGGAAACAAAATGCCTTTTTCACGCAACCAAGTAGATATTCATTCTTACGTATAACAAGTGACCTAGCTAAGCGATGCTATTTACCCTTTCACACTGTGTGGGGCGATGGAGTATGGATCATAATTTGTTTTACAAGAGAAATTGTGGAGACGTGTGTTCGTAGACTGTTGTCATGGGCCAGACGTGACGTGCATGACAAAACAAACCCGGAGGCTGTGAGTGCACGTATGTCCCTGACTGTGTTTCTCTGTACGTGTGTGTGTGTGTGTGTGTGTGCGTGCGTGCGTGCGTGCGCGTGCATCTGAAAATGGCATAGTGAAGGTAGCAACACGTTTGTGTGAGGTTCCCTGTGTGTGCATGAAAGCCAGTGCGTCTGTAAGAGTGGACACCTATTGAGTGCTCTGCCTGAAATCAGTGTGATCTTTGTAGTATATGGGCAGTGTGCCAAGGTGACGCAACACCTCCGATGTATCTATCTCTTAAAATGGAACAGATGTACGAGCAAGAGATGAAGTCACTTCATTTAGTTGTCGGCAATGGCATCAGGAAACGTTGACCTTTCGTTGTTTCCTTAAGGCCATGAAGTGAGTCACGTGACAGTGGATATTTACAGTGCCTCTCGTCGCTGGCCTTGTCAAATCACAGCACACTTCAGTGACGCCTTGTAGGCCCTAGGCTGGACTTCAGCTACACAGACAGATGCATAGGTGACTTGTTTTTTTTCTCTTTTAACCTGCGCTTACTGCTACCCTCAAATAGCACCGAAGAAGAAGAGGTTATTAGTGTGTGTGTGTGTGTGTGTGTGTGTGTGTGTGTGTGTGTGTGTGCGCGTGTGCGTGAATTTGTGTATACGTAAGAGAGCGAGAGAGAAAGAGTGAGACAGACAAATAGAGACAGACACTGTTTGCAGGACCAATACATTTCAGGCCTATTTATCTTATGAATGAGTCTCTGGAGGGCAATCATTACCAAAGAGTTCTGTGAATTATATAACAAATACAACTGCATTTCTGAACTGACATCTCACACAGAGATACTGTTGCAATTTTCCAAACCAGTAGTCAGAGGGTCATGAACATTTTTCTACTACTGCTTTGTTCTATAAGTAATTGGTTTATGTGATTAGAGAAATTATGTCTCCGTGGAACAAACAATACGAACCGCGATAAATTAAGAAACCTTGATCAAAGCCCTGCTCCTATGGAGGTCCATCAAGTGTTTGAGATAATTTAGACCTATAGTGTCCCTGCACCTGAATCTGCTCTCTGTACACTATCGATGGAGGCATGCTGGGAAAAACAATGTATTCTGTTATAAAGTAGCAAAAGGGGGAACAGACCTGATTGTTTCCAATGTCTCCGGTTGCTTAATTAAAGGAGTATTCAAGTGATATAGGTATTAACACGGGAATGTCAGCACTTCAAAACATCCCTAAAAGAGAAAAAGATCGGACTTGACCTCAATAATATTTTACTTTTATTGATGACCACATCAGCTGAATGTATTTTAACTGACTTTTTTTATAAAGTCAGTTTATAGTTCCTAACAGAGCACTCAGCCAGGCAGTCATATGAAGAGACCTGTTGTATTGTTCAGTAGGGGCTTATGTTTGTGGATTTGTGCTGGTATACTTTTATGTCAGGGATGCTCATACTTTTTGTCACAGTCCTTTTCCTAGACCAGGTAGCAACAACTGAGACTGGCAATGCAGAAATTTGATATTTCCTTTGATTCAACATGTTAAATCACAACCTGGAAGTGGGGAAATAACGGTGTGGACAGTGAAACTTGTGATGCTGTTCTCTTTACAGTATATACTGAGCTTACTAAAGTGAATACTAGCAAAACCAGACTGCTATTTATTAGTCATTTGACTCGAGCCTTGTTAACGTCCCCAGTGGGCCCTGGATCCCATTTTAGAAACGTACTCTTCAAGAGAAGGAGCAGAAGAAGACAATGACACATCAAGGGATCAGAAATGAGTATTTTCACCAAGCAGTTGTTCTGCCCAGTCTCAATACTCACTATGTCTGAGTCCTTCAACCTTATTCTGCTCCTGTAATCCACCTTTATTGAACCATTAACATAATAATTAATGAGTTC
>OMKK01061368.1:3397-14133 GCA_900302305.1 Polymixia japonica
AACATGATTATTGATCATTTCATATTGAAAATGTTATATAGACTATACCCAGGTTAGTCTCCTGAAAGTGTGGACAGTCAGGACAACTCATATTTTGGTAAAATTATTTTAATATAGTTTTGTTGATTAATGGATCTGCTTTTATGCACTGGTGCACATGGTCTACTAGTCAGGGAGTACACCATACCCCCCACCCCATGGTACACAGAGGAACACTACATCCGTCCACGGTACACAGAAGCAGGTCCAAGCAGGTGGTTGGTGGGGTGGAGGTGGCCGAGCAGCAGGCTAGCATACATAGCAAGTAGCATCACTTCTTAAACAGCAGCAGCAGCAGAGTCATGGTTCTGAGCAGAGCTGACATGTTAGTTCCTGCAGTTTAAATAGACGCCCTCATTAGTAGAGATTGTTGCGTGAGTGAATACGTGACTGTCAGCAAGACCGAACTTTGGTCATTTCTGGAACTCTCCACCTAACCATTTCAACACAATTAAGAAATAAAAATGCTCCTAAATACATAATATATTAGCCAATAACAATACATCCTGTTCATGTCTGTTCCCGTTGGTTTTAAGTTTTAGTCTGATTCCATTGGTTTTATGTTCTTCAGTAAACCGTGATAATATCAAAGCCATTTCTCTCACTGTCCCTGACCGCTCCTCATTGGAATGCTTAGCTCTGCAACTCACTGGTTCTAAGCCTATCATCATTGTTATCATCTATAGACCACCTAAGCCCTCTGCTGTTTTTCTCTCTGAACTTGCATCACTTTTAACATCCATCTGTACAATTTCTCCCAATATTCTTCAATGATTTCAGCTCACTCCTCGACTGTCTTCGCATCACTCAGCTTGTCACCTTCCCAATACACAACAAAGGCCATACCTCAGATTTAGTCTGCTGCTCTGGTATAACTCCCCATAATCTCCCCAGCTGCGGACTTCCCCTTATCAAATCACAAAGCTTTGTCTTTCACTGTCTCTGCCCCACTCATCAAAGGAAAAGCTCAGCGAACCATCTCCTTCAGGAACATCAAACACACCCACTGGATCTCGTCAATCTTTTCAACTCCCACTCTGGCCCCCCTCCTTCCTCCTCCCCTGCTGACCTGGTCACAATCACTACAACACCTGCCTTTTAGTTTCACAGCGTTTTCCTGTGATGGTCCTAACTTAATGGCATCCTATGTGGCAAACCCTTATGGCACATAAATAGGCTAAAACAACCCATGAAAAGTACTTTGGCCCAAATACCAATTGACCCAAGTCTGCCTGACGTCTATCAATGTGTGTAGTGTGCATATGTACAAATAAACCAAATACTTACAAGTACAAATACAAAGATATTGAGTGTCCCATGCCTGTTATGTGTGAAATGCCATTACACTAGTAATCGTATTTAGATCTATCGAGGTATTACAGTTAGCCTGTACTGTCAGGAAATGCCTTTAGCCTATCGGTAAGGTCCTTATCCAATGTTATCCTTATCCTTATTGCAAACTATATTATCAATGTGCAATTAAAAGGAGCAAATATCTCCAAACAAAAGAATGGCGTAATACAAAAGGCAAGAGATATCAGACGTTCTGTGTAGCTGTCTGGTTCAGTGTATCAAAGGTCCCAGAGATGGTTACATAACCATGAAGGCCTTTCAATAGACTGCCATTCTCTTAACAGTCACCATTAAAACATTGCATATGCTAATAGAATAGTTAGATTCATGTTAATACAGAAGTATTGCCTCCATAATAAAATCCACAAAAGCCTTACCTGGTCTTATAATACTAATTAATAACTCCTAATATTAATGAGAATATGCTTTACGAAATTATCTCCCATTTACTTTTTACTTTGGTGGCCCAGGCACAGTCACACTCATATCAGTTTGCTTAGTAGTTGGTTGTTGGTTTATCATTTATTCAGTGGCACAATCGCTGGCAAACAGAAAGCAAGTGAGAGAGTTAGTCAAGAATCACGTTCTTGGGTAATTTTTTGGCAACACCTGTTTGGTAACACCTGTCTGTACTGGAATCCTATTACATTAGATTAGATTTAATTTAAATGACAACGGAAAGTGGTAATTGCAGGTGCTATTCCACAGAACTTGGCATTGAAACTCTTCGCTTTGTTGGCGGATTTACAGGTTAGATGTTTGCCGATCTACAGCACAACACGTGAGAGCTGGCTCTCCACGTAATTAGATTTACAGAGCACATAGTTAGTTGCTCATATCAGGTAATCAGATGAAAGAATATGTATACAGAAATGTCTCCAGATGTGCAAATGTCTCTTGCTACAGTAGCCATGAATTTTGTAAAATTTACAGATCGCAATGACAAATTAACAGAAATGTGTCACCATGTACATGTGAATAGCTAACTGGGTCCTCCAGTTAAAGCATGGTCTCCCTATGCCACCCTTATGAACTATAAACAAAAATAATACAGCATGTAGTACATTAGTAGTTAAGTGAGCCTGTGTGAACTGTACTATAGCTACTATTTCCTGGTCCTCGTTATCTGCTGTGATCTGCACACATTTTGCTTAGGGCTGTAAAGGTCTGGTGACTCTGGTCCAAAGTGTCAACTGTTTGATGAACTACAACTACAAGGATATGTTCTCCCATCAAAGGATTAACTACAGAATGTTAAATGAATCAAGAAACTGCAGACTTGGATGAAAGGTGGTCAGGAGAGCACTTTGACCCTTAAAGCCCGCATAATTGATTTTGGCGTTTTTTTGAGCTGATACATGCATCCTGGTATGAATCGTGTCTGAAAATGTCCGTTTAGGCCATTTACGAGTATTTTGGGCAGAAAATTTAATTTTCTAAACAGAGCCGATAACGACTTCTCACGTATGACATATGTTGTTTGGAATTGCACCAGTACTGAACTGCTTGGTTCGAATGACCCTCGTCACCCATGTCGCTGGTCTTTGTTTCCGTTCTGTGAGAATTTAAAAAAAACAGCCAGAAATAACACCACCTTAACTCTTGCTCTCTTACACCTCCTGTGACTAAAAGCGACAAAGAACTTTATGAAAAAGGTCAAAACTGCATATAATTCTATATGTTTGTGTAATACATTTCTTTATTGTAACTAATTGTGATACATGTAGAATGTATAATTTACCTATTATTACATATTAATCTGGTATGCTTCCTATTGATGGTAGACATGTTTGGATCAAATTAATGTGTAAAAAATATCTGAACAAATTTTGTTTCCATATATCTTTCCCATGCTTTAGCCAGTCAAACACTGAGGGCAGCAGCCCCTTGAATCTGGTGAGTCCCAAGCAGCTAGTTTAACGAGCTGCAGGTGACCTCAGGTTGGCCTTGTAGTGTTCACAGTCACCACTGGATGGTGCCATTGGCAGGAATGTAGCAGCCCTCCACAATACTTCTTTCCGTCTCAAAACGCTCACGGAGGGGTTTATGATTTTTAAAGTGTAACTACACCCTCAGGTCTGAGCCTAACTCCACCCACTGCATAATTTTGAAAAATGCTAAAAACTGGGCGAGGAGGGGGGATGAGGTGGGGTGGGTGTGTGGATGTGTGAGGCAGGAGTTGCACTGAGCATTGGCCTTGCAAGGCTCAGGCTGATTTAAAACAGTAGATGGCGTGTTGAGCCATTTTCAGTACAGTCATATAATTTAATTTACAGCTCAAAAAACACATTTAAGTGTACAGTACCTCTTTAATGTACTCTCTGAAAGCATAAGTTATTGATTAAAAAAGATGTAATACTAAAAGGTAATCATAAAATATTTCTAATTAATAAAAATAATATTTTCAAATTATAATCTTGAAAGGGTAATGTTTATTTTCAATATTTGTTGTAGCTAACTCAATAATCCAAATTCATGATCTGTGATTAGAACAATAGTTTCAAGGAGCAATTAATCAATAAACAATACATTTCTTTAACTTTATATTACTTGAAATCAAAACTCTTTCCTCATTTAGCTCCACAATTGTCTGTGACAGCATATTGCTAACGAAACTAAAGGATAGAGCAGTAACTAGCATTCTCCAGGTAAACTGTATTGTCTTCTGTAGACCGTCGCCATGCAGGGCAGTGCTGAGTTAGAAGTTCTCATAGTGATGAATGAAGTGTGCCTGGTCCCTCTTGTTCATCTGCTGGCAAGCCTTCTCTACGTTCTTGGTCAGTCCAGGAGGTCCACAGCTGAACACACCAATTTTACTCACCTACAGAAAAATAAAGTAAAAGTAAAGTAAAATACAATGAGCATCTTATGTAACAAGGTTCAGTCTGCTATTTGGCTGTACAGAGCAAAGCAGAGCAGATACAGAAGACAGATGAAGACAGATAAAGGACTGACCTCAGGATGAACCTCCTGCAGAGAGTTGAAGAAGGACACAAAAGGCGGACGGCCAAAATGGGTAACAGATCGCAGGCCTGTGAACAGACTCCGGTTCCACACCTTCTGGAAGTGACGCTCACACACATACTGTGCACACACACACACACACACCACAAAAAACTGGTGAGGAATACATTACTGCTTTTTACTATTATATAACATTCACCTATCATGGATCTAGTTGTGTATCTATGTAGCACTTAATGTAAAGAATGATTTCCATTTTTACCAACATAGTAGTGCGGAGGTCAAACTTCTCTGCCAGCTGGGTAATGTAGGTGTGGACTGAAACTAATTCCAGAGTGTCCAACTCCTCTACCTCTCTGATGATGTCAGATACCCACTCAAACTGCCGCTGTGTTCGTGTCACCCAGATGAAGTAAACCTTAAAACAAACAATGATCGCCACTGTAATAAGAATTTGCTTGCCTTGTCTCGCCCCAAGTAATCAAGGATAAATAAATGTTGAGGATAAATGAAAGCGGCTGGTGTACCTTTTTACACTGAATCTTGGACTTGATAGAGGACTTAAACACCAGGTCCTTGAGAATGGAGGTGAACGGGGTGACTCCGATCCCACCTCCCACCAGAACAGACACCTCGAAGTCAATCCACTCCTGGTGGCCCTCTCCAAACGGCCCATCCAGGTACAGCTAGGAATGCAATTAGAAGTATCATCAATATCATCAAAGAGTGGAGAGGCAGGAAGAACTGATGCAGACACACACACACACACACACACACACAAACCACACAATAAAGCTATTTGATGCCTTTGGATAGGTGCCCAGCTCAAGTAAGCTCTCTTCTGTGTAGAGCTGTCTGAGTTGGCTGGTCCAGGGTCCCACAGCACGGATGTGTAGACTGAGTGTCTCCTCATGGGGCGCTGATGTCAGAGTGAAGGGGTGATACTCATCAGTGCCCAGCATCAGGCACGCTATACGAACCCACTGGCCTGAACGATACACAAAGCCTTGTGGGCGCTTGAACTGCAGATGTGTCACACCTGCAGGAGGGACAGCCGGCACGAAAGGGACACGATTTCAGTAAGAACAATGAGCGGCCGCAACTTGACGACAAAGACAACAAAAGAAGGATGGAAAGAGGAAGAAAGAGAGAGATAACACACGCAACAACAAAAAAAAAAAACACATAGAAGCTGCCTCCGTAATGGTTTGTGTCACCTGAGGGGAGCAGCTCAGCCCTGACCACGGGGATCTCCACCTTCTTCCTGCTCAAGCTGATCAGCTTGTCCAGCAGGAAGAGGAGTGCGGGGGGGATCAGATAGATGTAGAAGCGCGGCACCTGGAGGAGAGCGAAGCTGCCGTGTATGACCGTCTGTTGGAGGAGCACAAAGCCAAGACCAGCGCCACGTACTGTTAAAAAACCTAGCTTCATCTAGTCTAGTTCTAGATCCATTACGGAAAGCCTGTTAAACGGTGATCAGTTTGGATGTTTTTGAGTGATAAAGAAGTACTGACCAGAATGTATACGACAATGTAGAGATAATGCGTGAGCCAGAATCCACGGAAACTGATGCGACGGAAGTAGTGGGAGGCAAAAACATACATGAAGGCAAATGCTAAGAGAAGCAGGACGCCTGTCATTCCTAGAACAGAGGCAAACAGAACAAAATCTGACTTCTGCCCCAATATTACAAGCAGTCGCTCCACTGTAACATTTGGAGTTTTACAATGACACTAGTAACCTCTAATGTCAATCTTACCTGGTACGGTTTGAAAGAACCACCATGTCCACTTCAGAGGAAGTTCAGACCTAGAAATTAAAACGCATGATTAGCTACGTGTTGCAAATGCTACGTGTAACACGTCAAGTCAAAGTCAAACAGCTGTTTTTAAACATTACCCATTATTGGTTAAGACTTTCGGGAACAAACAGGACAGGATGTTGAGGTCACTGATAGAGAAGATGTAGATGTTGACCACATGACCCAAGCTATGAACGACTATAAGGAGAGAAAGGCGAGAATGAGAACAGAATTAGGTTACACAAATATGATTATATTACATGATTATATTACAAAAAATGATTATAAAATATATAAAAATGTAAACAATCAAAGATGTGTTAACATGCGGCTATTAACTTGTTAACCCATAACTTGACTTTTGAGTTTCTTATGAACCCCTTCTAAAACCCATTGTAAGTGCGTGATTCCCGTCCACCGAACCTGTAAGGACGATAGCGGTGGCGGCCATGAAGCGATGGAAGTCGATGGCGGCGTCGAAGGGGATGTATTGGTTGAGGAAGGTCTCTCGGCACAGTGTAATGAGGTTGCGACACACGGTTAAGAGCATGTAGGGAAACAAAAAGGAGACAGCCGCTGCGGAGCCGCGGGACACGGTGATTCCCACCGCCGAGGTCTCTGGGACACCTGTAGCGTCGGCCTGCAAACCATAGTCTAAACACAGAGCTAGGAGTTTGTATGCGTTCAGACCTTCACTCTAGAGCCTGCTCATGGATAGTTCGGTCACATTCTGACCAGAAGCTGCTGGAGTGATTTAAATATAGTACTAATTGCTAAAATGCATTGGGGAATGATCAACAAGAGGTAGTCAGCAGAACAAACACGGAGGAGTATGAACTCTACTCACGGTAACATCTCTCCAGAGTCACACCAGCCGTGATGCCATATACGATGACGAAGCAGACTATGTGACGACGATAATTCTCAACGAAGCGTTTGAAATGCTGAATCTTCTGTTTGATTGGGTTCCTTTTGTACTGCTCACGCTTAGGCTTCACGTAGACGTCCGGGGTTTGAAGGCCTGACCTGACGAAAGCCAATTCAGTTGGACTGTGTTTCAGTGAATACTCTCGCTTTCTACAAAACTACAAAATGTTGGACCATATTTAGGTCACTGAATAACCACAGAGAAAGCATGACATTGTATCTCGCTATAGCCACCTTAGTGAAAAGGTTCAAGACCAATTGCATCATCCGAGGAGCTACACCCATTCCACATATCTTTGGTGAACCACAAACCGATATGGTGTGCTGCACAACTGTATTAACCTCAGTACATGATTACTGGGATCACTCACGGACAAAGATCCAGTAAACATAAATTTATCAACTGCAGATTAGTTTTGGGTAAACATGACGGCCGCGAGAACTACTGATGTGCGTGAGTTCTTGGTTGGGAGTATGGGCTCCTTATCTTGTGTCACGTTTGATTTTATGGACCGCAGAACACAGGAAAGAGATTAACTCCGTTGTGCAACTGGACAGAACCCTTCTCTATTTCATAAAAAAAATGTTGATAGTAGACTTTCATAAAAACAGAAACAAAGATCATACTTCTTCCACTGCCGTCTGCGTAGCTCCTGTCCATCTGTCTTGTTGGTGCTGTGAACAGAATGCGGACAACCATCAGATACAGAGCTGAGAAAGAATGGCTACAAGGGTCAACGTGTTTGTTAACCATCATTTTCCACTGTGATTATCGTCAGTTGTCACCTGTTTAATTTGAATGATACAGACAGGTAGTGCTTTTTTACAACCCTTTCAAACCGATGTCTTGTAATCAGTGCTGTTAAGCCTTTAATTGTTCCCTGTTCTCTTACCTGCTTGCTGGGCAAATGAAGGACACTCTCTGGTCTCGGCTTAGTCGTTTCTTCCCCTGCTTTTCCATCCCTGCCCATACAGAAGCACACATTAGATGCGTCAAGGTCAGACAAAGCAAAAGCAAAAACCTGTATCAAGGGTAGACTATTACACAATGTTTTGGCTACGACACACACACAAACACATACACAAACACAAACACAAACACACACAACCCCCACCCCTCCAACCTTTGACATTAAGCTGGGCGAACTGTAGCTCTTTCTCGTGGTCCCGCAGGAGGAAATGGAAATCCTCCCAGGTGATTTTGTGATTGTCATCAAAGCCTGCGGCCTGCAACATGGCCAGGATACCGTCCTCTGCCTGGCTCTTAGAGAGAGCGCCGTTGGAGATTTCAATGAAGGACCTACAACGTACGGAGTGGCAGAGACAGAAGACCATCAGTCACAAGGAGGATTCAACTGAATTATCGGCAAACAACAATAGGGCAAACCTGAGCATCCTGGAAAATTCCTCTTTCGTTAAGAAACCGTTTCCACCGATGTCATGCATGGAGAACATGAGTTTTGATTTTTCCTCTGGGGACCCTAGGCAAATACACATATTATGCATGTACATTAATAACAAGATCCACACAGCTTACTCATCTGTACTTATATTGGTGGTCTTTTTTTTTTTTAAAGCACTAGGATGACAACAAATCTGGAGACACAAAACAGTGGGAATGTTTGTGGGATCGTAACGTTACGGGATTTACCCTTCATGAAGATGACCATAACATCAAGAAACTCTTGGAAGGAAAGGTAACCGTTTCCGTCTTTATCGGCCAGCGTGAACATGGAATCCATGAATAAGGAGTCGTGCTTGAGTCCCAGCGCATCGGCAAACTCTGTTGCTGTCAGCTCACACTGTAGAACCTCCCTGGTTTTCTTGTGAGACACACCACTCATGTCCCCGGCGTCACGCTTCTCTATTTCCAAGACCTGCACAGCAGCGCAAGAACGAGGGACGGTATCATTATCTGTCATTAGGAATATCACCAACGTCAGTTGAGGTTATCTCCAGCACTGATGAGGTCATCATCAAGACCATCGATCAGTTCTTTTGGCTTGTGGGCAGATCTAATTTGACCTCAAACAAGTGCTGACGACATTCTGTGACTTACAGCACGCGCTCCAAACCGCCACTGCTGCAACAGGGCAAAGGATGAGGTAAGCACCCGGAGGACTGCCGTACCTTAGAGAACGCGTGTCTAATGAAGGTCTCCACAATCTGAGCTCTCTGCTCTCTTGTCAAAGCCTCCTTCAGCAGCTCCTTCTCTCTCATCTCCTTCACTCTAATCTCCTGCCTGATGCCCGTCACCTCAGGGCGCAGCCGCTTGACGAACTCGGCGCGCTTGCTCTCATCCTCAAAAAACAACACCTTGGGACACAAACCAAGATCGCCATGAAGGAAAGACAAGTTAATGATGCCGACAACAAGGACGGGATGAGAAACAAAAAGAGTTTAAGTACAAAAACGTTTAATTTGCTTAAATTTCATACTGCTTGAAAAAAAAAAAAACATGACATGCAGAAGCATCAGTGTGTTTTTAAATCTTTTCCTCTTTAGGCTTGAAAAATGTTGCCGTTTTTGTATTCAGATAAAACATCTGAAAACACACGCCCATCCTATCTCCTCTCCAACCACTCACCAGGTCGTACTCTTTTGGCACTTTGAGCAGCAGCGCCTTATGGTTACGATCACTGGAGAGGAGGACATCTAGGTAGGCCTGGTTGCCCAGATTGAGGCAGCGGAGAGCAGGCCCTGCCCTGTCAAATATCTGCAGCCTCTTCTTCTCATCAACCTCCACGCTGACGGGATGCAGAGGCTTCTTAGGGCCATGCCACTCACAGGCTGGGTGTAAAAACAGAGAGTGAGAAAACGCGTGTGAGAGAGGATATGGGATACTGTAAAGCAAAGGTATAAAATAATGGGATATCGTATAGAAAAGGGAACAGTAGAGGAAATTAAAACGATATACGTAATGATGATATTGCAGGTAGACCGCTGATTCCGTACCGACGACCCCAACAGCAAGCTCCTCCGTTCTGTCAACAGTTTTCCCTCTCCTTTGAAACTTTTTGAACTTGGATTTGCGGAAATATGCCACCACACAGGCCACTAGAAAACTCACTGTAAGGGTAAAGTCAAAATGAGTCATCGGTTTAACAGCAACGGTGCAGAACACTGGTAATATTAAAATCATTAGAATACATGTTGTGTTTGTTAGGATTATTTGACTACTGACCAACAGGGAAGAGGAACAAGACTACAATAAATATGCCAAAGCCGGCTTGGCTCCCCTCAAAGTAGTTGAGTGTAGTAACATTTGTGCAGGGATGGAGCACTGATGCATTCACTTGGGAAGGCTGAGGACAAGGGTCACCTTGGGTTCACACAGAGCATTTTATATTCATTAGTTCATTAAGCCATTTATCGCTTGATATCTTACAACCCAAACACGAAATAAACAAGGTTTATTTTTACCATCCTTCCAAAAGAATACATCTTTTTGCACACCACTGTCCCCAGCAGTGGTGACTGCAATAAGGACGTCACGAAATGTCATATTGCGGATTGTCTGGATCTCTCTTTCTGTGAACAAACTGGAAACACCCCGAAGTGAGTCAGTTGTGGTCGGGTGAATGACTATAGTCATGACTGGATATGGATGATGTTATCACAAACAGTAAATCAAAGATGATTCATATTTCAC
>OMKK01061380.1:5333-17465 GCA_900302305.1 Polymixia japonica
AAGACATTTTTTTTCAAATATCGGCTCATCTTACCCTACTCGACCCTATTTGCAGCCAACTCTTCTTGGCTCTTGCCAAGGGGCACTAACAAGGCACCCATAGTACAAGCTGGTCCAACTCTGAGCGACTGCTCAGCGTTGTGGTGAAGGGTGTACCTGAGCCGACATTGGCGATAGTCGTCAGCTCATCAAACTGGTCTGGATTGAGGGGGATGGTGCAGGTATCCTGTCTCTGCAGTGTTGTGCAGTCCTGGGCGGGAACTTGAAGTGGGCAGCCTTGGGCATCCACAAATGACAGGGCAATGCAAGCAATACCTAAACAACACAACAGCGAAATGCGTAAGAATGACCAACAAACATCTACAGAGGAATGTGCTTCAAGATAAGGGCATTGCAAATACTGTTTAATGAAATTATAGAGCATTATGTTTTGACCAATTTCTCTCCAATCACAACTAATGGGCTCTCCTCTGTAGCTACACGGAAATCATTGGCAGTATACAATACAAGGACAATACTTCATACAGCCTTTGCGCTATTAGGCAAATAATCCATTGCATTACCTATTTAGCTGGAAAGAATTTGTATTTGACACTTTCTCTTCATTTTTTGCCTTTTTCTGAGTTCCTCTGCATTGACAGTAGGGAGACAGCAGAATGAATCTAGGTAACAAAACGTTTTACAGTATGCCGATTACAGTCCTGCTTCAGTCCATAAAAGAGGTGCACACAAGCCTTCTTCACCATACACAACGCCTATGTTAAGTAGTATTGCTGGGACGCCACCCTCTGACACTCGGCACTGTGTTTGGGTTTGATACAGTGCTGCGATTAGTGTGCAACATTAGTAAGCACCAGCATGTGTGGGTCATGATTGAGGGTTGAGTCTACAGGCAGGGTGGGAAAGAGACAAAGTGCACTATAGAAATCACTAGTACAACAACCATATTAGGAATTTTGTCACTACTCCTACTCATCGCTCACCTTTGCATTGGTCAGGTATCAACCGAGCACTAGATGTGCCTCCCCCATCCTCCTCCCTTATTAGGGTTGAAACCCCGAAGGCGTAGAACCCTATTGAGTTTGTGTCGGTTTATTATTTGTTGACTGCTGCTGAAGCTCACGTTGCCGTGAGCTGGAACGAGCTAGACACATGAAACTTGGCCCAATGACTGGAAATCGTGTGCAAACGCTTCACAAGAAATTTGACAGCAATCGGCCAGATGGTGGCACTACAATTCACATTCCAGATTTTTTATTTTTTAAAGGCAGGGACACCCACACAGTGAGTCCGATCGACTTGAAATTTGACACACATATCCAGCTGAATGTGTTCTATAAAAAAAGCCAATTGGAGCATAAAAGTCCGACATGATGGATTTTTTGTAATAATGATGTAGTAATGTGACATCTACTTTTTGGATTTTGATTGGATTTTTCCAAATTTGGTACACAGCCTTGTAGGACTGAGATAGACAATTCTATTAGAAATGAGCAAGATCGGTTCAAAAACATGGCCGCCATCGATCAAAGTACTTTGCAAAGGGCGGGGCTTAGCAGGAAATTGGGCATCACTCATTGACTATTTGTCCAATCATCATAAGTTTTGGTAGATGTCTTCAGTCCGAATGCCACAAATGCCAAAATGTGTACCTCAAAACCCAGTGGACAGAATTTCACCAATTTTGGTGCACATGCTCTGGGGGCAATTTGGCATATTGCATATTAATTGGTCCATGTGGGCGTAGTCTATTCATCATTATCCACTAGAGCTGTCATATTTTATTCGAAATTCTAACATTTGTTCGAAAAGTGGGGAAAAAAGTAATATTCGAACTGTAATGACCTGTTCGAATTCAAAATGCACCGTCTATAAGCGCAGCAGACCATTTGAAGTAGTTTGCCTTGTGATCCAGCAGAGGGCGCTCTAACAATTCACTATCAGCTTGACCTACCGCATGCCCTGCTTGACCGGATGTTCTCGTCTGCAGGTAATATTGTAAATAAAAAGAGAGCCGCACTTCATCTTGATCAAGTTGATAGTCGGGCCGTTCGGCTTGCCTGTCAGTTCTAGTTTTAAATTGTTTGCTACATGTTTAGTTCAAAGCTATCGGAATTCTCTCCTGTTGACATTTTCTATTCAGGAAGACTTTTTCATTTGAACTCTTGTCTTGTCTTTTCTTTACGTTGTTGTGTGTTCCATGTTATTAATACTGTATTTATTATTCTGATGCAGCTGTTAAAGAAGGTTAACATCCAATTGCTGGGACAATGTGATGATAAAATAACGCTAAAATAATGAAAATAACGAAAAAATAAAATACATTGTCATTCATTTAAACTGGGGGGGGGGTCGCATTCGAATGAATTCGAACGAATTGCATGTCATTTCAAATTCATTCGAACTTGATTTTTGGAAAAAGTGACGGCCCTATTATCCACCTTTTTATGCCTTTGCTCAAGTTTCTGTGAGCTGGAACAAGCTACAGACATGAAACATGGCACCATAACTGGAAATGATGTGCAAATGCTACACAAAAAATATGATCCCAATTGGCCCAATGATGGCGCTATAATTAACATTTCAACTGTATGAACACAAAATTTAGTATACCGTATGTTTAGTAGTATTTGTGGGACTGAGCTACACAATTCTCAGATAAATGGGCAAGATTGGTCCAAAACCATGGCTGTCATTGATCAAAAACCTTTGCCAATGGCGGGGCTAAGCAGGAGATTGGCCATAAATCAAGTTGTCTTAGAGCAATCCTGATTAAACTCATTGGAGACATCCTGCACTATGTCTTGAACGCTAAGTTTCGTTCACATCCAATGAAGGGGGGTAAATAGAGGCACTTTCAGTGTGCCATTATTAATGCATGTGCACGCGTGGCCTATCACATGTTGGTTCATAACTCAAGTTGAACAGTTAAACAGAATCAAACTAGCTGATTTTGAACTTTGTGAGGCCTGAAACCCGCTTCTTGCTGCTCGTGGCTTTAATTTTGACCGATTGAGCTGCTTCCTTCCGTTGAGCATGAAAAGGTTAAACTTATTTCTGCTGAATATTGTTTTCTTTCTTCCCAGACTCCTTCACTTACGTTCATACTGTACTTGCCCACAATAACCTAGAGATTTTACACAACCTAATATAAATATTGTACATTTAATAAAGCCACACGCCAAAACACTTATTCGACCACATGATGTCATCGTTTTGTATGCCATTATAATAATAATAATAATAATAATAATTCTATTTGAGACTATGGAAACAATGAATGAGGTTTTTAGCATTTTTTAAGTTTGGATTGTGTCCATTGTACATTTGTTTGTGTATGAAAAAACAAAACTTGGCTTGACATGGCAAGTTTTATATTTTACAAACTTGTGTTTTTAAAGAGCAATTTGTTAATGGATAAGTGGTAGCCATCTGTGGTATCATTAATACGTCACTCACATGCTTCACTGCTTGACATGACTAGAATTGTAGTGGTTTTCACCCTCTTAAAATGTTTTTCATCATTAAAAAGGAACGAAACTAACATACTGACACACTAGTAGAAGTTGAAGATAGCAGTTAACATGTTTAAACAGAGTGTGGCCAAGATCACAGCTTTGGGGTGATGGTTACTAAGCAATGCATCATCATCAGAGAGAGTAGTCCCACTAGCAGGTGACGCAAATAACATGCAAGTTACGTGCAAATCTTGTGTTAGCTTATTGTTAGAAAACATTTTTAGCCCAGTGCCATTCGGGAGGCAAATGTACACAAGTAAAACCGTCCAAGTTTAAAAAGCTTGCAATAAACACAGACTGTGATAGGGACAATTATGAGAAAACTCCTTTCATTTTCCCCATAGATAAATAGTTTTAGATCCGGATCAATACAGAAGTGAGGACTAAGGCAAAGGGTTGATACCTGACCAATGCAAGGGTGAGGGGTGAGAATTAGGAGTGAAGTTCCTAATATGGTTGCCATACACTAGGAATAAATAAGCCTTGCTGTTGCCACCAGACCTAGCCTGCTGCAGCCCATGCCGCGCAATGCAGTCAACAAAACAGGTGTGTCATTCTCACACTTTGCACTGTTCTCCAAAAAGAGGGTTATTACGGGCCTGTAGATGACTTAACACTAGGTGCTGCTGTTGTTTTTTGCACTTTGTGCCCGCCAGGACATTATTTCCTTTCAGCAACTCTAGCTCTGAATGACTGGACCGCCACCTCCACGTCCTGCCACATTCCTAAACATATTTGATCTAGTGTGCAAGAGTTGAGCTGACCAAGCTCCATCTATCCCACACTGCCTCACTAACAGACTGACGCCGTCAACCTCATGCGATGAGGCCGCTGATTGCTAAAGCAGAGCCTTAATAGACAGAGCAGTACAACAGAGGGATTTGGAAGTGATGGATCTCAATCTTTAGGTTTACTCAAGGTTTGAGTACTCTGCCTTTGAGGCATGCAGTAAGTCATTACTCTGAGGTTACCCTGGCCCCTTCCCGCTTCAGATGCACTTGCACACTAACAATAGACTACCCTGTAAATTAAAAAAAAGGCATTTTAGAAATTAGATATAACAGAACTTATAAAACAAATAAAAAGTATCATTCTTTTCTCAGATGTCTTTGAGGCCATTAAAAACAAACAAGTCTATGTCTATGTGCATTAAGCTTTCTTACATATATATTATACAAATATTGCTGTTTTATAAAGTGCCATCTAATTACACACTAACCATCTAAATTTACATATATTTTGTAAATGTGTTGAAATAAGTACAACCTACAGTTGAGCCCAGTCACACATCCAAGCTCAACAGCAGTGACACATTGGCTCCCACATAGAACAGTAACACTACTCTGCACGCAGCTCAGAAATCCATGCCAGTGGCAAGGGCAACTAGGATACAATTCACTTTTTTATCAAACACTTATGCTGAAGGAAGCTAGCCTGACATCACCCGACCAATTCACAAATGCGAATTAGTCTGGAACCTCTCGGTTCATTTTCCATTTCCAAGTGGCGTTATCAACGGGCGCAGACCAAAATGTCTCTGGACGCAATTGGATAGACCTACAACCAATCAGAGCAACGAGACGTGGATATACTAGCTCCTACTGCTACTATGTAGGAGAGCCTGGTTTCTATTCACTATTCAGTGCGCAGATCCTACTTACTCCAAAACGGTATCCGGTAATTTGTATCCAAGTTGCTACGAGTTAGAATAAAACATGGACATACCAAACAAAGTACTCCAAGAAGTACTTGAAGAAACTTGACGGATCCATAACAATTACATCTTTGAAGCCACTGCAGCGGCTTTGCATCAGAAATGTAATTGACGAAAGAGACGTTCCGTTTCCGTATCCACCGAGACCGGATCTGCAAACTGAAAAGTGACTTGCGCCCAGGCGCGGCGCTCCTCTGTACGGTCATCGTATCAAACCAGCCCCATATTAGATACATGGTTGTGATTGGCCCGGCCCAAGTCAGGCCGGGTGGAAATCTGTCTGAATGGGAGGGGGACCAGACGCATCTGCCAGAGCAAATAAAACAGGAGCTCTCAGATTTGTCTGGTTCCCGGGCTAGAAGGAAGCCAAAATGAATGGGAAAAAATACAGCAATGCAAATAAAAGCCATGGTAAAAAGGCCAAGAGCAGAGCACATATGGCCAGCAGTATGTGCTTCAGTACACAAGGTGGTTGTGCAGGGTTGGAAATGGATGAATAGGGTCTCGGTACAGTTGGCAATACCTTTGAACTGGGAGGGTGGGAGGAGTTGCTGAACCAGCTCCGACATGGTACCTGGGCCAACATTAGAGACACCCATAAAACAGAATCAGGGATGCATGAATACCAATTTTTAATGGCCAATACAATTCATAGTATTAAACTTCAAGTACTGCTTACTGAGCAAAACTTTAGCCCATAAGTCTGCCGTCATTGGACAAAAAAACCCATTAAGACATGATCAATTACTCTCCATTACGAAGATCTAACATCCTTCTATGTGTGTGTGTCTGAAGAAAATAGCTTACTTTGATTTCAGACATGTTACACCATGGTATCAGAGTTTTTGTATTGTGGAAATTCTCCAATGCCAATATCCTATTTTAGCCAGATACTGTACCAAAATCTAATATCAATATCGGCATGTAGAATGGGGTTAAACAGTTAAACTGATGCTGAGGTGAATGGAGAAACACAAGCATGTTGTACCCCAATTAACAGAACGGTTACTTGTGGATGGATCTTGTGGTCTTAACACTTAACATTTGCTGCAACAATGGTTAATCTACACTGTTGAATAATAGTGCAACAACTAGACTGAGCACTATGACCCTGCTCTGCTTCTAAAAGGAGTGGTTCATTCTTAGTCTTTTATACATGCCACATGATGATACAAACTGGATTCCTGGTTAACTTAACTTCATTTCTCAATAAACATATATTGAATATATACGCACACAGCTTAATTACATGTTAGCAATCTGTGTATCCAATCTTGTTCATACTCTGCCCATACAATGGCTTTTTTAAAGTTAGGGGGGACATTTTTAAAATCGGTATGAAATCATCTATTGAGATTGAGTCTTTTGGGATTCAACAGACATCAATCACTTGAAAGCATTTCATTACATGTGCTGTAAGCAAGTTGGTTTTACAACCATTTTGGTATTATTTCATGAAATTCATTACATCCCAACAGCTACCAATAAATCAAATGTTCTGAGAAAAACCCAGTCTCTGTGGCTGCCCAAGGCCCTCTACTCAGCGTCTCAAAAACCTCACTGCACATGAATCTCACCGACCAATCAGGACAGCCTTCTGCTCACCAACCAACCAGGACAGTTTTCTGCAAAGAGGCATCTCTATCTGCCTGCCAATCATGTCATACGCACAGCTCAGCCACTCTCTGAGCTCACCAGCAGCACCAGGAAGGGTTGAGCAGAGGGGGAGTAGAGAGGGAGAGGGTGGATTTTTTGGAAATTCTTGCTTGTTCTTCCCAAATTCTGCCCATTTCTCCAAACTTGCCTACAGCATCTTTAATGAGCTGGCAAGATGTGCAAGACTAGGCACCTTGAACTTGTCTGCTACTGACATAATTATTTCACACACTGGGTAGGGATCAAGTTATATCAAATAATTTAAGTACCTTGTTGTGCAGCTCCTTAAATAAATAGGATGGAGTAAGAACTTCCATTATGGCAAAGACAGCAAGGCAAAATAAGACAAGACTAGGGGAACAATGCATTCCTTGCCAGGCTTGGTGCATGCAATGTTACAGACACAGAGAGCTCCTATATCATTACCATAATTGGACCATGATACAATAATGGCACAATCCCAATGTTTTACAATGCACTATGAATTACAATTTGACACAGCAAAATATTTCAAGTAGTGACATGTTACTTACATTTGACTGTGACATAAAATGGTAATAATATCCAATAAGGTAAAAAACAAGACTAGGTCAAAACTTAGTATATGGTTGGACCATGTATGATCAATGTTAGGGGTTAGCGGATTGATACCAAAAGTATCAACACCACAGATACTCTTCATAACATAAGGATCGTGTCCAACATATGTTATATCACAGTACGGGCTTTCCTCCATCTAGTCCATTCTGCTTTTCACTTCCTGCCCGCCATCTGAATTTTGCATGTCGTTGGAATCACGTGACTGCAAACAACAAATGGTGTGACTTCATCACTGAGTCAGTCAGTCAGTAAGTCACAAATTTTTGAATTTATAGGGATGGCCCCGCTGCTACGGTCCAGCCAAAAATCTAAATCAAATTAGAAAGATGACATTCAAAGCCTGTCAAATTTGAGAGGGCTATTTTTTTTTTTTCATTTCCACGTATAACATTAAGAATGAATGAAACTGAAACTTACATTTATATAGTAATAATTTTGCAGAATGGCGAAGATGTTTTGCTTTGCTATGCAAATTCAATTAACAAACACAAAAGCAACACAGGCTAAATGAGTCTATTCACAGCATAATGTTTTAATATAAAGCAAGGCATCAGAAGAGTTTTATCATTTTGATCATTTGATCAGTTTGATCAATTTTAATTCTTCAGTCTGTCACTTCTGGCATCCCTCCTCTCCTCTCTCTAACTCTGCTGTCTGTGGGTCTGATTGAGGCACAATTAACATCGTTTTCTGGAAATCAGGCGTTTTTATGCAAATTAGTCTGGAACCTCTCAGTTCATTTTCGATTTCCAAGGGGCGTTATCAACGGGCGCAGACCAAAATGCCTCTGGACGCAATTGGATAGACCTACAACCAATCAGAGCAATGAAACGTGTGACAATGGCGCAAATATACTATATTTAAATAATTAAATGAATTATTTAATATTTAAATAATATATATTTAAACATAGAGAAAATATACCATCCAGTTTGTTTAATACTACCACGATAGTGGATTCAACATTCCACATCAGTGGCAGCCATCTTGGTTGTTTACGAAAATGCAGAGACAATGGCGCTCCTCTGTACAGTCATAGTATCAAACCCGCCCGAGAGAGACATAGAGTATATGAACACATTTGTAATTTGTACTTTTAATAAGTAAATGTTCAACAATTAAAAAGCATATTTTAAAGTGGCAATCTCGAAGATCTCCCATTTTGTTGTCTTTGGTGGCACCTATGGCGAAAAGCGGTAACTGCAGGTGTGTAATTGGACCTAATTTCAAAAGGAAGTCACTAATGCTAATTTGAATGCATGGCGGGGAAGTCGCCACAAACACCTGATTCTTAATACTAAATGCAACGGCATCAAAAAATGTGAATTTTGTTTAAAGTAAATGAAGCTAAACTGTAATTGAAAAACCATACTAATACTGTAAATGAAAATACATGTAAAAAATACTGTAAACACTTTTACATTAACTTACTGGCATCTAGTTGCCAGTAGGTTACTGTAAAATCTACAGCAACATTTTTACAGTTTAGGCTACATGAATGACACAATGTGGGGGATATTTTGTATATCAATAGAGGTAGTCAGTGCTAGCAGCACTAGTCTCTCAGCACAATGGGACAGAAACCAGGAAAGTAACTGTAAACTGTCCTCACCATTGCTAAATTAGTAATCTAAGTAATTAGACGATTCGCGTAACAATACAAAATATATGTATCTGATACTGAGCAACTCTCTCTCCGCTGTGTGTGTGTGTGTGTGTGTGTGTGTGTGTGTGAGTTGAGAAAAGCAAATCAAGTTGGGTTTTTTATTTTACTTTTATCGCAAAGATTCAAACAATAGCCTACCGAGTGACCAACGGGCTTGATTAGAAAAGGTCAACGTTATATAATCTTTATGTTTTAGTAGTGGTAATTTCAAATGAATAATCATAATAGTGTTGATTACTATTACAGAATTATGCAGTCTAGGTGAATTATCTCCTTGTGGCTACACACCTACAGGCAACTCAACTGGCTATGAACAGTGTGAATCGATTTCATTTCTCTCACAGCAACAGCGAAGACACTGACGCTAATGCTGACAGCTCAAGTGTTTGGAAAGCCTTGATAGCTGAGCTGTGATTGGCGCATTGAGCTTTGCATGCAGGGAGTAGTAGTTTTTAGCATGCCTAAAAGCCATGACACAAAACAGCACAGCTTTCTCAAAGAACTACGAGTGCAAATAGACCAGGAACGCCCACAAACACGTCACATTCATTCCTGTTAACAGCTGACACGTTATGAATTATGAATAAGCCTATATTTGTTGGAAATAGGCTACAGGTGCTATAACACCAAGATACACCCCCAAGTACAACACAAAACATTAGTAAACATGAAAATAGACAAAACAGACTGACGTTTTTTTTCCAACCCTGTCCACATTAGTGAAACTGTCAAGTAGGCCTATGTTTATCACCAAGCAGACACAGTGAGAAGACACTGCCAAGTCACACAACTTCTGTTTTGTAGTGATCACAAGATAAATAACTAAGAAATAAGAACGACTTAAAATTAATAACTTGCACACATCCTCGATGGGTTGCTGTCAGTCTGATCTCTAAATCAAACAAACTTCTTTCCCATAGCCTGTAGTTATGGAAAGTCAGCCAGATAACGCAACACATAGCAATAAAAACAGATAACAGCCCATTATGATGGGCCATCGAAACGACCTGAGAGAGCAATTATTATGTTATTAGTCAGTCAATGAATGGAGATGATGGCCTGGGCGGAGCAATTATGATTATTCTATTGAAATTACTATTACTAAAACAGTGATTGACTGAGGGGCTGCCAGCCTCCGGTTCTCCCTCTCAATGCTCTGGAGCTCCAAAGCTCCGTAGGGGCCGCGCTGCAGTGCCCATGCCCGCCCTGGGTTGCCTCCCTCGGGCTGATTCCTCCGGTTCCCCCTCCCCGTGCTCTGGAGCTCCAAAGCTCCCCAGTGGCCGGGCTGCAACACCATATTCCTCAATTTATTTATTCACCAATTGAGTTTGGGTATTAGCCCTAAATATTCTAATTTCATAGACCATGTAGCATTTGTTTGATTTTTGAATACCTGGATAGGGTAGCCTATATTCTATTCTATACCAAACAATATGAAGTTGTATTATTGGGCGATATTATCTGATGCGCTCATTGGACAAAAAAAAAAAGTCCAGGCCATTATTGACACAAGCAGTTGGGATCAACAACAGTCCAAAGACTGTTTCAGAAGAATCAATTATGTTATTCAACATGAATCATCTCAAATCAATAAAAGGTTTCAAATAATCTGTAAGAGAGTTTGTCTGTCCTTTGCGCCCTCTAGGTGCATTGAAGGAGAACTGCAACACTGAAAAGACGGTCCTGACGGGAGGCTGCTGTTATTTCATAGTAATAGGAGCAAAATAGCTTCTAACTTTGTTTCTAAATGTGATTTTGAAATTGTAAGAACACTGGCGTGTAAAAAACACATATTTAGGAAAAATCAAGGAAGGAGGGTGGTGCAACTTTTTTTAGCGCAGAGATATATTATATATATATTTTCTAAAGGCTCCAAGCTTCTAGTGTTTGTAATGATTTAATAATGCATTGTTGATGTTTTATAAAGGATGAATTAACTATCAACAAATATGTTGTAAATGCTTTCTAGTGTTTAGTTATTATAAAGTAATAATTTTTAATATTGGTGTTGGATCCAAATATCTAGCACCCAGGGCCTTAATACTGTACATATACCAAGAATGAGAATATTTCAGCTCTTCTGCAGAGTTTATGCAGCTTTTATGACACCAAAAGCAACACTATCGGGACAGGCTAATAATTTCTGACAGGGGCAAATCAAGATGCCTGTTGAAATGCAAATGCGCACCTGAAAATTACATGAGTGTTGTGAGAAGGAGGAAATAAGACCCTATAATTATCCAATAGAGAAATGCAAAACTGGCTATTAGCCTATACACAAGTTTTTGGTGAGAAAAGTAAAATGTGTAGCATGAGTTAAAGAGAAAGCCACCTCAGGAAAAACAAAATTGTACCACTGCTCGTTTGAGCACTGTATTACTACAGAATAGGGAAAACCAGCTTAGTATTTTTTAGCTATGCCAGGCAGGCAATGTATGATTTGTTCTGCGTTTAATATGGGAGCTATAAAAAGGAACAGACTGTCAGCATATACCAAGATATCACTCCTACCAAGTCAGCAACTTAACAACAGAAGCAAAGCTTGAAGGAAAAAACACAAAACAACCCAATAAATTATTTGCAAATGATAAACAGGGAAAGCAACCTAATTAAAGAGGAACACACTCATGTGTTGAATTAGATTATGAATGTTCTGTTAGCAAGAGAGAATGAGATATTATAGGGGAACTAAAATACTAAAATCACTTTTTTTCTGTTGAAAACTGATGTGTCAGTAGTGCTAATTATTGATTCTGGTCTTTTGTGATTGGCTGATCTTGGTACCCTCTGATGTATCGTACCCTGTTATGTTACAGATGCAAATTCTGCAGCACCTCCGGCGGCAAGACCAGTTTTTAAACGGCGCGCCACGACATTAGCCAAAGGCGTCTGATGGTGTGGGTGGAGTCAGAACACCGTTTAAAAACCCGTCTCCGCAAATGGTGACGAGAACAATCGCTGAGCAACGTTCAGTCAGC